>PVIU01002193.1:140622-157208 GCA_004026605.1 Ondatra zibethicus | reverse complement strand
TATCATTTATCAGAAGAAAGGCTGCCAGTTCGAATCAGTCAGTTTGGAAGATTGTAACGCTGAGTCAGAGAGGTGGGAGCTGAGTATTGGGGTCACAGGTATGGGGACCACATTATAGGTTGGTGATCACTGGGCTTCTCCAGATGCCCTCTGTCTTTTGTTGACTGTGGGTCTAAGAGTTTAGGGTCTCTAATGGCTCATACAGCTAACAACAGAGAAATCTGGGAAACAAAAACTCCCTCCAACTTTCACGTTATCCATTTAGACTTTTTAAAAGTTTTTTTTGACGAAGTCAGATTTGTTTTTTATTTTTGCATGTGCATGTATGCGTGCATGTGTGTGTGTGTGTGGAGTTCAGAGATCATCTTTCAGCAATTATTTCTTCTGCCTCATTGAGGCAGGATGGATGTCGTTTCTGCTGTTGCGGTGCGTCCCCTGGGCTAGCTCACCTGAGAGCTTCCCAGCAGTTTTCTCATCTTTGCTTCTCATCTCCCTGTGCCGAAATTACAGATGTGCACCGAGGCATCTGGCTTTTATTTTTCAATTAAAATGTGTTTCATGTGTATGCGTGGTTTGCCTGCATGTATGTCTGTGCACCATTTGCATGCCTGCTGCTCAAGGATACAGAAGAAAGTGTCAGATCCCTTGGAGGGGTAGTTATGGAGGGTTATAAACCACCATGTGGGCGTAGGATTTGAATCCAGGTCCTCTGCAAGACCAGCCTCTGCTCTTTACCACTGAGTCATTGGGTTCTGGACATCCAATTCAGATTATCATGCTTGCCCAGCAAACATTTTCACCCACTAGCAATCTAGACAGCTCTCATTTTTTTTTACCTCTGAGATACACTGCAAAATCAAAGGTCATGAATAGTTCTGTTTTCTTCTAAGAATGTTATCACAAACGGAGGTTCTTTCCTTCTACTGTGTGAGTGTTAGGGATTGAACTCAGGCTTGGCAGCAAGGGTCTTTACCCATGGGGCCATTTCACTTGCCCCAAGTTAATTTTTCTGGATGTGGACATGCAGTTTTCTAATTACCTGTTATTGAAAAGACTGCTTTTCTTCCCTTTAGCTGATTAACGTAGCTTTGTAATAGCTTTTGAAGTCAGAAAGTATGAGTCCTCCAACTTGTTCTTAGTTTCAAAACCATTTCAGAAAACTCCAGATGTTGAATGTGCACGTGAGTTTTATATCATCTCCTGCCTGTATTTCCTTTTCTATTTATTTATTCCTCTCTGTCTGTCTGTCTGTCTGTCTGCCTGCCTGTCTGTCTGTCTATCTATCTATCCATTCATCTATCTATTTATTTATTTATTTTTGAGGCAGGCTTTCATTGTAAAGTCCTGGTTGGCCTGGAACTTGCTATTGTAGAGGAGGCTAGCCTTGAACTTGCAATAAATATTTCTTTCTGCCTCTTCCTCCTGACTCTTGGGATTATAGGTGTGTGCCACCATGTCTGTCTCCATTTCTTAAAAACAGCCAGCTAAGATCCTGACAGGGACTGTGTTGAACTTACAGGTCACTTTGAGGAAATGTGTTCTTTTAGTAACCAAGTCTTCGAATCTGTGAACGTGGTTATCTCTCCACGCACTTACATCTTCTTTCATTTCTATCTTGTTTTTATAGTTTTTAGCATATGTGTCTTATACCACTTTGGTTCAATTTTTTGCCCCAAGTATTTCATACTTTTTTATTCGAAATAATGTTGTAGGAGGTCCTTCTATTTGTGTGTTGCTTTCATTGGTTGAATAAAGAGACTGCCTTGGCCTTTTGATAGGGCAGCCCTTATGTGGGTGGAGTAGACAGAACAGAATGCTGGGAAGAAGGTAGTGGGGCAGCCGCCATGGTTCTCCTGCCCAAAACTGACACTGGTTAGAAGCTTTCCCCGTAAGCCACGACCTCGTGGTAAACACAGATTAATAGAAATGGTTAGATCAAGAGTGAAAGTTGGCCAAGAAGAGGCTAGATATAATGGGCCAGGCAGTAATTTAATTCATACAATTTCTGTGTGGTTATTTCGGGTGTAAGCTGGCCGGACAACGAGACACAGCCAAGGGTGGCTAGGATGACGAGCAGCCCACTCCGTTCTTCGTACTACAAAATAAGGTCTCAAACAACCTAGGCCAGCCTTAAATTATGTAGCTATGTAGCTAAGGCTAAGCCTGAACTCCTCTTCTTCTAAGTGCGGAGATACACTTTAAGATACTGTTATATGTGCAATGGTTTTTTTTAAATTATTTGTGCTGTCATGATGGTGTGCACCTTTAATCCCACATTTAGAAGGCAGAGGGAGTTAGACCCCTGTGAGTTTCAGATCAGTGACTGCTACATAGTTGAGAGCCTATCTGAAATCCAATTGTGTGTGTGCTCACCGCCTCTCTGTATGTGTACCACATGCATATTGGTGTCTGCAGAGCAGAGCCCAGACAAGGACATTGGAACCCCTGGAACTAGAGTAGTTATATGTAGTTGTGAGCTACTTGATTTGGATGTTAGGAACTAAACACAGGTCCTCTGCAAGAGTAGGAAGAGCTCCTAACTTCTGACTCATCTCTCCAGCACACACAGACACACACACACACACACACACACACCACTTTTTGAATTTCTTTTCTTCTCTGTTCTTTTTTGAGACATGGTCTCACATGGCTCAGGCTGGCCTCAAACTCATAATAGTTGAGAATGAATGACCTTGAACACTGGTCTTTCTGTTCCCACCTCTGTGCACCCCCACACTCAGCTCAGAATTGTCTATTGTCTTCTTAATTGGCTTTGGAACATTTCTTGCTAGTGCATAGAAATACAATTAACTTTTAATATTTATTTTTTATTTTTCAACATTTCACATTTTGTTTTCAAGTTCGAATAGTTTCTTGCTGGAGTTCGTATGCTTTCTGTCATACAAGCTTATGTCTTCTATGAATGGGGATATTTGTGCTTCTTCCTTTTCTGTGCTACTTTATCAGACTATAACTTCTAGCACATATTGAGTAGAAGTGGTAGAAGCAAGTGCCTTGTTTTGCTTTTTATCTTACAGAGGTGTTAGTCTTTCACCAGTAGGTACAATGTTAGCTGTGTATTCTTTTTTTCAGCTGGTTATTTCTTTATAAATGAACTTTAGTATTGAGGAAATGTCCTTATAATAGTAGTTTGTCAAGTTTTTTTTTTTATTACAAAAGAGGATGATCCAGACTCTGGATCAGTTGACGTTGAGAGGTGATGGTAGGAGGTTCTGAGTTCAGGGTCATCCTCAGCTACATTTACATGCCCCCTGTGTGTATGCTATGTTGTGAGCATATTTGTGTATATGAGTAGAAGTTTTCATATGGAGGTCAGAGGAAAACCTTGGATGGTGTACCTTGCCTACCCTTTGTTATTTTGAGGCTCTTTAATGTTCAATGCTGCATACTACAGGCCAACCTTACATGAAGTTTCTGGGGATTCTTCTTCCGTCTTCACCTCCCGTCTTGCCATAGGAGCACTAAGATTACAGATGTGTGCTGTTGTGTCTGGCTTTACATAAGTTCTGGTGATTTGAACCCAGGTCCTCATGCTTGTGTGGCATTTTACCAACTGAGGCACCATACCCACCCCATTTTTCTTTGTGTATTTCATGCCTCTGTTGAGATGATCATTAATTTAGGCTCTTTACAATAGTGATACATTACATTGATTGATACACACATATTGCATCAATCTTTCGTTCCTGTGATAAATCCCAGTGAGTTATGTTGTGTATATACATAGAATTTTGTGTGCATTTGTGATTATTCTTGAAGAATCTTTAATCATAGAAATGAATTACTGTGTCAGATTTTAATAGATAATGTCAAATTCTCCTACAAAAATGCTCTACCAACTTACATTTCTATCAAAAGCATTGAAAGTGCTTTCTTCCTCGTGTCCCTGTCAGCGCTGCACATTATTTATCTTTAAAGTTTGCCAAAGTGATGGATGAAATAGTATTTCTCTTTTTGCTATAATTTGTATCTCACGATCCCAAATGAATTTGGACATACTGTCACTCCTTTATCGTTCATTTGTATTTCTTCTTTGTAAACTAAATCCATCTTTTTTATTTTCTCAAAGGATGGAAAAGGCAGAGAGGATATTCAGTCAAGGCAAAACTATTCAGAACATATGAAAATGATCCTTATTTTTAGGTAAAGTCAGTAATGAAGCCAGGAAGTCACTCAACAATGTGAACAGGGGCTGATCATTTTAGAGTGGCCTGCATGGTACTTTTCTGGCTGTATTGCTTGACAATGGCCACGTGAATAATGGTCTGTGGAACCTCTAGCCCCAGGACTTTTCCTTTATTCCCAGTAGATACTTTTCCTCCATCATCTTCTACCACGGTGCCCTGCTTAGGACACCTTCCCATCTCCATTTTGCAGAAATAGACATGTCTTCTGCTTCTGTACCCAGATTATTTTGTAAAAAAAAAAAAAAAAAAAAAAAAAAAAGCTTTGTTCATGAAGGGTTATTGAATGAATATGTGATTCAAATAGCCCCCCCTCTTTCTCTCTCTCTCCCCTTCCTTCCTTCCTTCCTTCCTTCCTTCCTTCCTTCCTTCCTTCCTTCCAATATCAGCTGGTAGCAGTCTGGCTTTTCTCTGTCCCACTCCCTTGTTCCGTTCTGACTTCCTGAGTCACTCCATCTGCCTTGTCACCATAACAGCATGGGGTGCTGTCCCTAAAGTGAGGCTTGTGGGATGGGCACTTACCAGGGACTGTTCTGCAGGGAAGCAGTCCTAGAAGTAAGGCAGCTTTACCAATGTTCATGAGTTAAAATGATATCTGCCACCTTCTTGCTCTAGCTCTAGGAAAGCAGAAATAGGCCACACCACTAACTAATGGCACAAAGAACTTCTTCAAGTCCTGGCAGGGTTACTTGTGTGAAATCAGACTTCCTCTCTGTAGGCCTCTCTAACTATGTAGCCCTGGCTGGCCTGGAACTTACTATGAAGACCAGGCTGGCCTCGAACTCACAGAGATCCATCTGACTCTGCCTCCTGAGAGTACTGGAATTAAAGGCGTGCGCCACCACACCCAGCTAAGAAGCCTGCTTAGAAATTAGAGAATGGGTCATGGTTTGGCCCTTTTCCATCCGTTTCCACTGGGCAAAGCTTCCACTCAATTTGACTACTAGGAAAACTAAAAAGGGGTTCAGCACCTTTTCTTCTTTGCTAGTTGAGCCAATGTGGCAGTCCTAGTAAAATTCCACGACTTCAGCTGGCCTAATCTGTTACTGGCTATGCTGCCTTTCTATACAAACTGAGCTTCAGGATGTACACTGTAGCGCGCATCTCAACTACTCCATAGGCTGAGACAGGAGGTTGTGAGTTCCAGTCCATTCTGGATTAGAGATGAGACCCTGTCTTTAAACCTGAAAGGAGTTCAGGGGTAGGAGCACTTGCCTAGCATGTGTTTCTTTGAAAAGGCTGTCTTCAGATGGGTGCGAAGGACCACTAAGTGCTTCTCTGCTTGAAGGAAAGGGCGAGAGGATGTCTTGGTGGGTCGCCATGCAAATTACAGGTCCCAAGTTACATCCTTGGGATGAGGAAGGAAAGTAGTCCACTTACTAGTGATGGCTAGTCCTTGACTCTAGCATTCCTAGCCAGGGGTTTTGGCAATGACCCCAAGCCCTGGTAGCCCTGATCTTGGGAATTGGGTGGCAGCAGCATGCGCAGTGTAGCTGCAGCCCTTAACCGCGGCTTTTGCTCCTTTCCTGGCTACTGGGGTGTTGAGACTGCTGCCACCACAACCACCACCACTGCTGCTGTTGCTGCTGCTGCTCTGCCCTGCGCCGCTGTCACTTCCAGTTCCTACTTCTGCGATCCAGGTCCGGGTCATCGCTTTCCCGCTGCTGGCCCGGTCTCTCCAGGCTTCTCTCCCTCCCGGGTTCTGGCTCCAGGCAGCAGAACTGGGTCTGGAGAAACCCTGCGACCAGGCTCCCACAGGCCGCCCGCTCCCCTCCTGTGGTGGCCACCCCACAGGGGCACGCCTCCTGCAGCCCGCGATCCGAGCTCTAGAGAGAGAACTTGAGGGCAAGAATCTGACTTCCCTCTTCATTAAAATAAATAAATAAATAAATACATAAAATCCTTTCCCTGGGAAGCTTGGAAGCTCGGCAAGGAGTTTGGAGACGGGCGCCCCCTCACCACGCGTCCAGGAGCAAAGTTGCAGCCGCCCCTCCCTGCCGGCCATACCAGCAGGCTCTCCAGTTTCCGTCCTGGTGGCAGCGGTGCGGGGCAGGGTCCCAGCTCCATCTGGGGACTGCGCTTCCCGCAGCCTTGGCACAGGCTGGCGGCGCTCGGCGGCCCCGTGACTCGGAAGGGCGAGCCACTTCCAAGGAGGAGGCTGGAGGGAGCGAGCAGCAGGAGGACAAGCGAACCAAGCCAGGTGACTTGCCTGCGGGGCAAGGGGTCAAGGGGAGGGGAATGTTGAGGGCTTGGTGCTGGGGGCTGGGGTAGCCAGGGCAGGAGCCGCCCTTCCTCCAGGATTGACCGCCTAGGTCTGCAGCCCCAGCCGCCGCCGGTCTGTTCTCTGCCAGGGCCTCTCCTTGGTGCACCGAGCCCCTGGGTACCCGGAGCCGGGGCGGGAGCCAGGGCACAGGGTAAGGACGCGCCAAACTTAGGGGTGTGTTGTCCAGCTTCGGCCGCAAGGTTTGTAGCAGACTGGATTCTGTCTTCTCTCCTCCTTTTACCAGAGCAAAGAGACAACGGTACTGCTTTTTGATATTAATTTGATGCTCTCCCTAGCTGGAGCAATCCATGCATTGGGGAATGTTTGACACAGGTCTGTCACAGAAGTGGTTTTCTGATGGACTCTACCTGGTATTCCAAAGTAGCTGTAGTTGATTACGAGTTTTCATTTTCCAGTCATCGAAGGACCCAACAGGTATCCCAGCTATTTCATTTCTTAGTTCTAGAGTAGAGAGCCCTCAAGTTTATCTCTGTCTCAAATATCTTTCTTCTTAATACCTTATATTTTTAGTTTGGTTTTGTTATTGTTTTTGGATGTAGGAGTGACTCACATCATTTTTTCCTTCTTTTCTTAATGTGTAGTGGGAGTAAAAATATACTCAAAGAATATATTTTGCTATGAAGCTATATTTTTCAGTAAAAGCTTCCCATAAGCCAAAACAGCCATGCAGAACAGGATGAATCTCAGTTGGTGTTTAAGTTTTTAAGGCATTGATTTTAAAGGCAAGATTTTGAGGTCTAGGCTGCTTTTCTTTCTTATATTTGCCTGGGAAAATCCCGTTTGTCCTTGAACTTCCTATCTGAATTTTGACATTGACTATGGTAAGAGGATCTCCGATGACATCATTTGCTCCAGCCACAGTTCAGTGTTCCACCACTGAGAGTACCTCTGTCCAAAAATGTAAGGCCCGGGCCTGCCCTTGGACTTCAGCAGCTTTCTCTTAAGCAAAATATTATGCTACATGCCAGGCAATGCTGCAGTCCTTTCTTACATAAGCAAACTCCAGGCCCATGTGGTCCAGGGTATGCTTGGAGCTATTGAAACAAGAGAGGGGCTGTTTCCGTGTGACTTGCTGAAGGATGACCGAAGTTTTGAATACAATAAATGACCAACTAATAATCTCACCTTGCATTTCTATGGTGCTTAACTTTCTTTTCCTTTCTCTTTCTTTTTTGCTTTTTTGGAATCCTTTCCACTTATTTGAACGCCAACTCACTGTATCCTTATAAAGGACATTTGAAAACAGGCATTTCTTTCGATTATCAAAGAAACAGAAAAGTTTGGTCAAGTCATGTGCTTCTAGCTGCAGACTCAAGAGGCTCACCCTGCTTGGGCTTCCTGTCCAGATTTTGCTGTTTGTTTTCACTAAACGGTGACACTTTGTACAAAAGTGTTTCATTTGGAACATTGTCTGGGTGGTCCATGTCCTCTGAACCAATTGTTCATTTGCTAGCTCTCACTTTGCCTCTTTTGTTTGCATAGTCCACTCTGTAATTAGGGGTGAGGGCAGGTTCTAGAATTTGTATTTGCCTCTCTGATCTTCCACTTTTCTTAGTCCTACTCTGGGATAGCAAGGGATGACTAGAAGGAGCAGGCAGAACCTAGAAATTTCCAATACTCATTTGACAGCATTCATAGAGGATTGTTTCATTCTCCAGAAACTTCTTCATGAAGCAAACTGAGAGGACATGTGTTTGGTTCACTTACAGCAATGCATTTGTCCATCACCGTTGTCAGGGGGTTGTACTCAAAGGAAGAAAAGTAGCTGAATGCCATTTCTCCTGCATCTGTTACATTCTAGACCTTGGGCTGGCTGCTTGAAGTATATTATCTAATCTAATCCTCACAATAACCCTGTGAGGTAGCTGACATTGCACCCATTACACAGTGGTGGACACTGAGGTTTGGAGAAGAGCCATGCTCGTGCCTCATCCTGGCGGTGCAAAGCAGACACAGAATAGTCAGCTAGACCTCGTTTCCTCTGTCACAAGCCACCCTGTGGCCATCAGGGAGCCACCGGTTTTCAGATCCTTGGCATTCAGACATGACCATGCATTCGAAGCATCTGGGGATACTTTCAGAACCACAAGTATTAGAGTCTCATTGCCCAAAGCTTCTGACTTGATTGTCCTACAATGAGGCCTTTGCATTGGTGTTTTCAAATGTTTAAGTCAGTTTAGTGAGAAGAATTTTAAAAACTTGAAAACATTCTACTTGTTTGTGCTGATGAGTCCCCACAAACGACACCCCTATAATCTGCACTTGGCTTAGGGAGCAGAACATTATCAATAGCTTCAATACTCTTGTGTGCCTTTCCAGGCATGACCGCTCGCCAAGGAGCACCACCACCTGACTCCGCGAGAATACATTGTTGTGCTCTTTTCCTGGTTTGGTATATAAGTTGAGTGGTAAAGTGTGTTGTTTTCATAAAATGTCTTCCACTAAGCATTATATTTGAATTAGTATGTTGTAGGTACTACTATTTAACTTTTTTTTTTTTTTTTTTTTTTTTAGCTTTTCAAGATAGGGTTTCTCTGTAGTTTGGGGGTCTGTCCTGGAACTAGCTCTTGTAGACCAGGCTGGTCTCGAACTCACAGAGATCCACCTGCCTCTGCCTCCCGAGTGCTGGGATTAAACGTGTGTGCCACCACCGCCTGGCTATTGTTTATTGTTTATTGCTGAGTAGTATTCCATTGTATAGATAGCCAAATTTTGTTTTTTCTATTCACTCACTGATGGACATTTAGACAGTTTTCAGTTGGCATGTGTGTTGTGTTGTTGTTGCAATGAACAATTTTTACAGAAATATCCTTGTGGGTATCCCCTGAAGAACATTCCTGTTGAGTTTATGTATAGTAATAGAGTTGCCTGGTCATAGGGTATGTATAGATTCTGTTGTAAAAAAGGACCTCCAGAAAGGTTATTGAAGGGGCCAAGCCTTTAGAAGATGTGTTTTAAAAACTATGGAAGCAGTTCTGGCATGCGTCTAGGGGTGAGAAGCACTCCTCTAGTTTATCCGCATTTTAGCTATCTAGCCACTTCAAGCCTTTGCTACCTGGCTGAGACCATAAAGAAAGAAATGCTAACCCGAGTGGGGTGGCACAGGTCTGTCGTTCCAGCACTTTGGAGGCTGGAGCACAAGGGCTGTTGAGTTGGAGGGAAGCATGGCTACCCAGTGAGTTTCGGGCAAGCCTGGGCTCCAGAGAGGAAGAGGCAGAGACAGGAGGAGAGGGAACTGCTGAGTTAGGTAATTTATACACATTTTCCCATCATCCCTTACACACTATTTTATACTTTTTTACTTTTTGTTTATTATTATTGTGATTATTAGCATGTATGTACATGCACAACTGCCATTGCATATATATGGAGGGAAATTACCAGTACTCACTGTGGTTATGTTTTAATATATCTGTTGGCATGTCTTGAAAGTCTTTAAGTCAGAGACCAAAGATTTTTCATCCTTGTAACTGTAGTCCTTGGGATGGAGCAAGGTTCCTAGCAGATCTTAGTCCTTGGGATGGAGCAAGGTTCATCACAAGTGCTCACTAATATCCACTAACTAAATTATTGTCCCGTGGAATGGCTGAATAGTCAGGGGAGTCCTTAATTCCAAAGGAGGTAATCCGTTTCTGCACTGAGACTTACATGCTTTGTTCCTAGAAGATTTCCTCAGTCTCCCACTCAGAGACAAATCGCTTTTACTTAGCTAAGCCTGTGAGCATTAAGGGTAACCTGGCTGCTCATCCCAAACTCATGAGAAGTGGCGGATGAGGTGAGATGGAGGAAGATATGTGGAAGCCCTTGGCAAACTGGGACTCGGTGCCTGCATAGGCATCTGGGATAAAGGGAAAGAGGGCCTGCTGCAGGTTAGACATGATGGAGATGCCAAAAATGTGTGTGTGTGTGTGTGTGTGTGTGTGTGTGTGTGTGTGTGTGTGTGTGTACAAAGTACAGAAAAATGAAATCAATGGTACACCACCAAAAGGGAGAAAAACTATATCAGTCAGACCCTCAAACACAGAACCATCTGCGGTCCTTTCAGTGTGAGGCCAGGCACACTCTATGTGGGACTTGGTGACTAGAATTTGTTTTTTGCCCTGTATTGGTCTGCATTTGTTTCCTGCTTCAGACATTCTTATTCATCTCCCTGTCCCCTGTGCGAGAAAGTTTGTGTGTGTGTGTGTGTGTGTGTGTGTGTGTGTGTGTGTGTGTGTGTAAATGGTATAGTAGCACAGTGATTAAGAGTTAAGAGTTTCAGCTTAGCTTTGCACTTAGTTCGACCTGGGTTGGCTACTTAATATGGATATGACAGTCTTTCAGGTGGCAGTGGTACATAGGATCTCTGATGACGTATATCAGGATCTCTGATGACTTAATGTTAGTGACAGATGGCAAGAAAAGCAGTTGGCACCAAGTATAGACTCAATGAATGCTAGCTCCTTTTCTCTATCCCTTCCTTTCTCCTTTCCTTTCCTCTCCTCTCCTTTTCTTTCTCTTCTTTCTTTCAAGTGGGTCTTACGTATTGCCCTCAAAGTCTCTACATAGCAGAGGATGACCTTGAACTTCCAATCCTCCTGCTACTAACTCCTGAGTGCTGGGATTATAGGTGCATGCCACCAGGTCTATTTTATGTGGTGCTGAGCATTGAGCCCAGGGCTTTGTGCATTCGAGGAAAGCACTCTACAAAATGAGCTTTACCCCCAGAACTGAAAGCTCATTTCTAGTTGGAATTTTGATGTCTTCTAGTAGACTTATTCACAAGTCATTCTGCATTATGAAAACAGCAGCTCCCCTGGTTATGTTGAAATAATCCTATTTGATAAGTGAGCTGGATGATCTCTTGAAATTGTAACATTTAAACAGATTAGATGTAGAGCAAGCATTAACTGTGGGCTCTCTCAGAGTTCTGTGCTTTTATATTAGCTATACTGGTAAGTTAGACATGGATAAAATTTGAATGGGAAACAAAACCATCCAGCCATCTTGCATCTTACCTCCATATTCTATTTGGCAGAGACTGCCTGGTTTTGGAAAACCATCTTTAAGAGCAAAGCCAATGGTGAAACCTCACATAGTTTGGAATACTTAACACATGCCTTTTTCAGAAAGAAAAACAAAGTTGAATGTTTCTGGGCTTTTTAGATGAATTGTGGTGGCAGGCTTGGCTCTAGTTCCCATGATTCACTGCAAAGATGAACCCACTCAGTATTGTCAGTGTCTTTCCTAATTGAAGGGTCTTTCCCCCTGTAATTGAAATTCTCATCGAGGACAATTACTGAAGTTTGGGGTAGGATGCAATGTGCTTAAAATAATTTATAGAACATATTTACTTTGGGAGACTACAGGAAGACAGTTCATATTTCATCGACACTGTAGCTCATTGTAACCCATGGGACACAGATTGGAATGCTTAACTCGAGTTTCAGACAATATACAGAGCATTGTCCAAGTTTTCAAAATGGCTTGCAAGTAGCTCTCACTCTTTCTCTACCTTGGACTTGCAGTTGTTCTGAGCGCATACTCAGGCTATGAGTCTCTTAAGCCAGACTTCCCTCTGTCCTGGAAGTCACTATGTAGAACAGGCTGGCCCCAAGCTCACGGCAATCTACCTGTCTCTGCCTCTGCCTCTCAAGTGCTTGGATTAAAGGTCTGTGCCATCATACCTAGCCATTTTTTTTTTTTACTGATAGAACAATTTGCATATGGTTTCCTTTATAGCAAGGCAAGACTAGAAATGTACTTGGGGTTCCAATTGTAAAGAGGAGACTGAATTATTTAGTTGTTAACCACAGTAACTTCTGTAGTTGCCGTTTTGTGCTCTAATAATAGAAACAGCTTGGATAGATTCTTCTTAGAGTGGAGAACTCAGGAAAGCTGTCCATTATTTTCTAGTCTATACACCAACTAGGCAAATATAAGGAAAGAATAGTGTCAGTTTCTTGTGTTCATCTCTATGAAAGGGGTTTAGTTCATATGCGTTTTTACATGAACCTATTTAATGTGACATTAAGATACCACAAAATGTAAAAAGTGTAATACCCAACCTAGAGAAAGATGCTCATTTATTGTTTCAGTTAAATTAAAAATTCAATGAATGATCTTTTGTTTTTGGTGGAGACTATAAAGCAATTCCCCCTTGCACACAGGAAGGAAGTAATAAACCTGTTGAATTGAGCATAGTTGGGGGATCAGAATCAATGGCCTCTATTTTTTTAAAAAAATAAAGTATGTAATTTCTAAAATGGGAGCCCATTGCTTCTGAGTTGGGCTGTATGAACCCGCTCTATGAAAAGAAATGCATTTTGTTAGTAAGTTGTATCACTGCAATCTTCCTGACTGGAAATGTAAATTCTCTCTTTTTAAATCTCACTCACTCTAATTTGCTTTTAATGCTGACTCTAATCCAGACTGTTTCTGAGGGCAACTGAGTACAATGTGCCTCTTTATTTAAACCATGCAGCCTTGCTCGGCTATCCTCAACTCCAGCTCATTCTAACTTGGTCACGTGCATCGGTGAGGCACTCCTTAAGATAAGTGTAAGAATTTGTGCTGGGTTGGCCACACTGCATAAGGCACGTGCCACCATTGGTGATGACATTGGATTTAGTACAAGTCAAAAATGCACACTGAACGTTTCTGCTGTGCTTGCTTTCTTGAGACACGGTATCACTATGAAGCTCTTGCTGGATTAAAACTTTACATCTAGCCCAGTGCATTTGCAGCGATCCTCCTGCTTTTCCTTCCCATGTGCAAGAATTACAAGTATGATGCTGCTTCTCTCGGGGTGTTTATCCCCTGCAGACAGAGTGTTACCATGTAGTCATGGCTGGCCTCAATTTAGGATCCTCTTGCCTCTAACTCTCCAGTGCTAGGATTATGATGCCTGGCTGGCTCACAATGTGCTTTAAAAAACATTCATTACTCTCTCTGTCTCTGTCTTTCTGTGTCTGTCTGTCTGTCTCTCCCTGTGTGTGTGTGTCTGGGAATGTGGGTGCAAGAGTGCCCATGGCACGCATGTGGAGGTCAGAGGACAACTCTCAGGAGTCAGCTCTTTCCTTTCACCAGCTGGGTTGAGGGCCTGAGCTCCGCAGTCAGCCTTGCACAGCTGGCCATTCTTTTAACGACTGGGCTTTCCTGCTGTCCCAGGCTGTGCTTTTTGAACTGCAAATGAAAGAAGTGTGAAGGCACACACAGGCCCCTTGAGGCCCTTGCCTACCAGTAGTTTAGAAAAGGTAATTGTCCCACCCTAGCCAGAGCTGTCTGGTTCAGAGATTTGGAGATAAGGATCTTTCTGTGTGTTTTTACGACAGAGTT
The DNA here is from genome assembly GCA_004026605.1 of Ondatra zibethicus. Classification (NCBI taxonomy): domain Eukaryota; kingdom Metazoa; phylum Chordata; class Mammalia; order Rodentia; family Cricetidae; genus Ondatra; species Ondatra zibethicus. The sequence goes on along the minus strand of PVIU01002193.1, from coordinate 143,402 downwards.
TTATGTAGCCCAGGCTGGCCTCAAACTTTCTCTCACTACATAGCTGAAGATGATCTTAAACCCTCAGGATCTTCCTGCCCTTGCCTCACAAGTGCTGAGGTTACAGGTTGGCAGCACCATGCTCAACTTAGAGATGCAGGTCTCTGAAGATGGCCTTTAAAGTGTGCTGACGACTCCCGAGGGTAGCTAGTCACACATCATTTCTGTTTGGCTTCTGGCGGAAGATTTACCTTCCTAATTAAGTTCCGCTTAGACAAATAGAGTAAAATCCCAGTTTTATTCATTCTTAGGGACTTGAATATTATTACAGAGATCAGACATGTCAGTTGAGGGATTGAATAGGACAAGAGGGAGAAGAAGGAATTAAATCAAGGTGAGACAGCCTGCGGCAGCTTGCAAAGTGACAAGTAAACGCATTATTAAGGATTGCTCCCACCCTAGACACAACAACAAGACATTTTTTCTACTTCTTGGAAGTGTTGACTTTATTTTAAGAGGCAGCTTTAAGGTGTCAAGTTCCCAACATCTTTTATGAAGACCTGTGTCTGTGAAGCAGGCCTAAATACTAAGAAACATTTTTTTCTTGTAATTTGTGTATTCTTCAAAGCTAGATTTATAGTGAAGGGAGGTTGTCTTCTCAATAATTATAGAGAATTACTATACATGCAAATCCAAAGAACGATGTATTTGACTAATGAAATCAATTTAAAGCCAGCACACGCTCATAAGCCCCACACTAAGGAGCTGAGGTAGGAGGGCCACAAGTTTGAGTCCACTTTGGCTACCCATCAAGACCCCATCTCAGAAATAAAAGTTGGGAAAACTGGAGAGATGGCTCAGGGGTTGAGGGCTCTGGCTGGTCTTCTAGAGGACCCGAGTTCAATTCCCAGCAGCCATACAACAGCTGGATGTAACTCCATCTAAGGCGATCCAATGCTTCTTCAGGCCTCTATGGGCACAAGACATGCACATGACACACAGATATACATACAGCCAGAAACTCACACGTATAAAATAACTTAATTAAAAATGAAATCTAGCAACTTTTGATGAAATATACTGTAAATCAGCATTTTCTTTGAATGTATTATTGTTGAAATTAAAACATAATTACAGCATCTCCCCCTTCCTTTTCTTCCCTCCAATCCTTGCAAAGCACTCCCCTTGCTCTCTCTCAAGTTCAAGACCTCTTTCTTCACACTCCTAGATAGAAATCCAACCTCCAAGTCTGTGTAACATTATTTGTATGTGTATGATTACAGGGCTCTCCCCTGGGGAAGACTATTTTTCCCCTTTTCAGTATTCTTTATTGCCTACAGCTCTTTATCTAGGTTCTAGGCTCCATTTCTCTATTTCTTGTTAGCATGTCTACTGGTGTCATCTTGTTCATGTCTTATTTAGCCATTCATGCTGGTGAGATTTTGTAGCTGGAGCTTCTCTGACACTTCTAAGAGACATTTTAACCTAATCTGTTTGCAGTCTCAGAAAGCAGGGTGGTACCTGGGAATGTGTTATATACATATATTTAAATTTTTACCTTCAAGGGAAGACAACAGAATGGAAAATTTGGCGGCACACACATAGAATACCAGTACTTGGGATGTAATCAGGAGTTGAAAGCCAGCCTCAGATACATGGGACACTGTCTCAAAGACAGAGAAAGAGAGACACAGAGAGAAAGAGAGACAGAGAGAGACACACAGAGAGAGACAGAGAGAGAGAGAGGAAATGGAAGTTAGCTTACATGGGATGGGGTTGACTTCTTTATTTCCTATTTTTTTTATGTGTATGTATGTAGTATGCACCTGTACATGTAGGTGCACATGTCTGGGGAGGCCAGGCATGTCAATATAAGGTTCTTCCTCAATTATTATTTTTAAATATTTTTTTATGCATATGGACATGTATCTGTGAGTGTATGCCATGTGTGTGTCGATGCTCAAGCAGGCAAGAAGGCATCAGAGTCCCTGGGGCTGAAGTTACAGGCAGCTATAAGCTGCCTGATGTGGGTGCTAGGTGTTGAACTCATGTCTGCTGGAAGAGCAGCAAGTGCTTTTAACCATTGAGCCATCTCTTCAGGCTTCTACCTTTTTCTTCAGACATGAGGTCTCCCTGTACCTGGAACTCATCAATTCTGCTAGACTGTCTAGCCAGTACATCCCAAGGATGTGCCTGTCTCATACTCTCCAGCTCTGTGATGACAGAAATGTGCTGGGTTTTTATGCCAGTGTCAGGGATCCTAAGCCATCTCACCAGTCCATTTACTAGATCTCACATTGTATCCCTTTACTTATCTTACAAGAAAGTAGTAAATTAGTGTATTTGTTACTGTTCTGTTGCTGTGATAAAACACCAAGACCTAGGCAACTTACAGGAGAAAGGGTTTATTTAGGCTCATAGGATAAGAATCTATCATGCTAGCAGTTCAAGATGTGAGTTCTCAGCTTTCTACACCAGCTGCCACACCTGCCTGCTGTCATGCCTCCCTGCATGCCAGTCTTTCCAACTCTGAAAGTTGATCTCTTGTAACATACTTCTGGTGTAGGCGGGTCCTTCTGTATTTGGGTTGCTTTTATTGGTTAATAAAGAATCTGCCTTGGCCTTCTGATAGGGCAGGACTTAGATAGACAGGATAAAGAGAAGAGAATGCTGGGAAGGGGACAGAGCCAGAGAGAGCTGCCCACCATGAAGCCTGCCAGGTCAGAGATGCTGAATCTTTCCCGGTAAGCCACGACTAGTGGCAACACACAGATTATTAGAAATGGGTTAAACAAATATGT
>PVIU01002193.1:67276-140522 GCA_004026605.1 Ondatra zibethicus | reverse complement strand
TGCGCTGGGAACGCAGCCCGAACCCCTCATTGCAACATACTTCTTCCAACAAGGCCATGCATCCTAAATATCCCCCAATAGTACTATCAACTGGAGATCAAGTGTTCAAATGCCTGAAATCAATAGGGGGGCATTTCTCCTTCAAACTACTACAATTAATTCTTGTTATATATTAGGTGCTCAGATGGTATTTATTGAATAGATAGTAGCTTGATCTTAATTTTAATTAGTTTTAAAAATATTTTCTTCTAGATATCTTGGATGTCTAATACTAACTGCATAGCGAGTGAAAAAAGAAAAACAAAGCTAGGTCTCCTCTAAAATATCATTTTTTTTTATGCCAAGCTAAAGCATCTGTTTCAAAGTTGTCCTATTTTACTTTTGTTTTGTTTTGAGATACAGACTTATTACATAGCCAAGATTGGCCCTCATCTTGTGTCAATTTTCCTGCCTCAGTTTCCTCCCTCAAGTATTTTTAATTAGAAAAAGAGAGAAAGTTGTGAGGGCTTACGTCCTATGATGTCATGTGGAAACACTTGGCTTGCCCTACCTGCCCACTTCTTATTTCTTATCTTACCCCGAATCTCTTGGTTTCATTCGCCTTTCCTCTTTTTAAAGCCAGATTTATTTATTTTTTACTGTGCACATATATATGTACACATGAATGTTTATTTTTTATTGTGTGTCCATATATATGTATACATAAATGTTTATTTTCTATTGTGTGCCCGTATATATGTATACATGAATGAGCGTGCATGCCCATTCACATGTGTGGAGGTGGAGTTGAGAGAACAACTTTGGAGAATGTGTTCTCTCTCCTCACCATTCAGTTTCCAGACTGAACAAACATTGTCAGTCTCAGGCAGCAGACACCTTTGATCCACCCTGCTGGCCCCTTCATTGGCCTTTCAAAGTTAGATCTTTACATATCATGTATTCCGACATGTGACCTCCAAAGCGACACGAATGGTAAAGTCTCCCAATCACACTCTAGTAATAAGTGAATTTATTTTACAGAGTGACAGAAAATTTATGAGCTCTGATTTGTCAAGTTTTAATAGGAAAATAAAAGTCTTTTGCCCTCCCTCTTTCTTGGAAAGACATGCCAAAAGGACAGGTATTTTTGATGTAAGAAATATCTTTGAATTTTATTTTATTCTAAAATAATTACTTCATGTGTATAAATGTTTCCCCTGCATGTATGTATGTGCAACATGTGTCTGTCATCCATGAAGGTGAGAAGTATCGAATTCTTTGGAACTGGAGGTATGGATGGTTGTAAGCCACAATAAGGGGGCTAGGAAGTCCTCTACAAGAGCAACAAGTGTTTTTTTCCCCATATGGAACCATTTCTCTGTCCTCTGGTTGGATTTGAGATTAGGAAAGAGCCTGCCTGCGAATGAAACTAATTTAACAGGATGTGGCTAGGTGTCTAACTTAGTGGCTCCAGAGTCTAGAGGCCAAATGCAATACAAGTTTAGGGAATTCCGCTGGATAATGAGTAGTGTTTGGACTAAACCTTGGAACTGAAACATGATGGAGATCTAGGGTTCAGGTCCTAAGTAACCTTTTATAAGGGAGAACTGTAAGCCCACAGGAGAGGCTCAGTAAAGGAAGAAGAGCCCGTGGGGCACGCATTGATAGGATGAGGTAGTGGGAAATATTGGACTTGTTAGGGAGGAGTCAGCTTGAGAATATTCTTGCATGCTATCGCCTCAGAATGACAAACATGCTTTTCTGTTTTCTTTGTTGCTAATATCTATTTTTATTTTGTGTGTCTGAGTATTTTGCCTGTATGTAAAACATACATATGCATATATGTGTACACACGCGCGCGCGCACACACACACACACACACATATGCATGTGTACTGTGTGCTTATGGAAACCAGAGGAGAGTGTTGGATCAACTCAAACTGGAGTTAGGGACAGTTTGTAAGCTGTCAGCAAAGTGTTGAGAACTGAACCCAGGGCCTGTGCAAGAGTAGCAAGTACTTTTAACTACTGAACCATCTTTTCAGCTCCTGATTTTTTTTAGAAACAGGACCTCACTCTGTAGCTCATGCTTTCCCGGATGTCACTGTGTACCCCAGTAAAATGGACCTTGCACCTGTGGTGATCTCCCTGCCTCTGTCTTCTGAGTTCTGGGATTATAAGCAGTATCTTCCATGCCTACCTAAGAGCTTGATCTTTGAGACAGTTTTAGGTTGACTTTTGTTGGGTGACTGTTCTTTGATCTGTAGATGCTAACTAAAACACGATAACTAATGTCTCTGATATCTGAGTTCCTGAATGTCCACCTTCCAGTGTTTGGATTTTTTCCAAGGTAAAAAAAATTGTATTTTTAATGGAATGTTGTAAAATTGATTAATTAATTAACAAACTAATTAATTAATTAATGTCTGCTAGGCATTGCTTCCTCTGCAAAGGATGGTTTTTTTTAATTACACAGAGACAGAAATATGAAGTGCCAGAAGGATTGCTAAATGTGATCTCTAAATAAAGAGGGACTGGAAATGTAGCTTAGTTGGTAGAGTGCTTGCCTAGCATGCAGGAAGCCCTGGATTTGGTTCCCAATACTGAATGAACCAGTGTAGTAATGCATACCTGTAATCTCAGCATGTGTGAGATGAAGGAAGGAAGATCAGAAGTTCATACCCATCCTTAGCTACACAGTGAGGTCCAGGCCAGCCGGGGCTACAGAAGACCTTGTCTATAAAAGAGAGAAAATGATAGCTAATTTTGATGCAACATCCTTCCCACCCAGACAAACTAGATTTGGAAGGACTTTGGATGTGTAGTTTATAGTCTTTAAAATTGCAAGTTACTTCTTGTTTATGGGGAGACATTTTGCCATGTTTCACTGACCTCTGCCTATGAATTGAAGCTGGTTTTAGAACATGGGTATGAATAAGTGAGTCCAGCTTGCATTTGCTGTCATTTTACTGCTCTATAATACAATAATTAAAATATAGTCCATTTTAGCAAGACAATGAAAGCCCACAGATCCTTCCTGCTTCCCTTCTCTGTAATACTTAGGTCATGGTGCTTCTGGAGGGATTTAATGGAGTTTCTATGACCTGGGACCATATTTAATACATGATTCAGAAGATCCACAACCAGGGAGTCTGAAGTGCCTCTGGTCACTTCCCAGTTACAGGGATTAATTGCTTAATTTTGCAGATGAATATTGGCATTTCTTGTTTTAGATAGCTGTTTATTGCAAAGCTGGAAGGTGAATGATCTTGTTTTTGTTGTTTCTTAAGTGATATATCTTTCTGAGTTTTTTATTTTGTAGTGTTAGATATTGAACCTTGGACTTGCTTATGTTGTGAAAGCACTTGAAACAACGAGCTACATCCCTAGCCCTCTTTCTGAGTTTATTGTACTTTTAGCAGTGCTTTTCTTTGGTTGTGATTATCTATTGACAAGAACATCTAAACACTCAGTATGTATTTAAATGTCTACTGAGATCCTACTGCGTGACAGGAACTCTTATGGACATGGAAGGTATAAAAGTGAAAAAAAATTGCACTGGTGTCATGTGGCTTAGATTGTAGAAGTTGTCTCTCTGAGACACCATTCTTTCGGTCAACCAGTGAGGGATTAGTCATTGTGGATTTCACACGGGTTGCCAGAGCAGTAGGTCAGTTTGAAAGACTGTACCACCCAATTGGAAACCCGTGAGAAGTCTTCATACAGAGACAAAAAGAGCTGGAGATTATGAAGAGCTGGCTTGCTGGCAGATCACTGTGGGGTGTGTTGTTGAGCATCACACATGTTCCAAAAGAAACATAAAGGTTGGTACATGGAGGACTTTGTGGAAACTGGCAGCTGCTCACATCTCTTTCTGTGTTCATGAACTTCATCTCTCAGATGTGTGCAGACCCCCTTTACTAGCCATATCTCCTGTACCTAGAATTTTAGGGGATGATTGCTTTGGCTATCTTTTAAGGCTCCAAACCAGTCATCTGAGGCCCCCACGAAAGCAGAGGCTTCAAACCCAACTCTGTTACTCTCCAGATTGTTACAAGATTAAACACTGGACACTTCGGAGGAGATTCTCACTCTTCATATATTTCCCATGGTCCTCGAACCACAGAGTTCTAAAATCCACAATACCGAGAATGTCTAGGCCCTTTATTCATCCTTTGAAAAGAAGAGGGAAAAGTATTGTGGATACTAGAAGTTTATTTGGGAGCACAGGGCTAGTAACAGTGAAATATATTATCAGGCAGGTAAAGATGGCTCAGTGGATAGATGTGCTTGTACCGAAGCTCAATAATCCCCACATGGTGGGAGGAAAGAACTGACTCCTGCAGGTTTTCCTCTGACCATCATATACCCTGAAATGAATAAAAAGTAAAATATAAACAGAAATACATGGTTAAATAAAATATATTCATAAAATACAAGATGGGACTGTGTTCCAAATTCTCACCTGTGAGCTATTGTTGTTAATACAAACGTTTCCCCATAGAAATAAGGCTTTGCATGTTGATGATGTTTTCTGGATGGCCCACAGAAGCTTGTTTAACACTTTATGCAGCTAAACTATAAAAACACACAGAGACTAAGAAGCAGGTGCAATGCTAAGTCTCCAGGAAAATGTGTTCTTCGTTCCGATTTAGAACACCCAGAAGTCAATCCTTATTCTTAAGCAGGTGGTGGTAGGTGTTGGGGAGCCCACCTCGGGTTCTAACATAAAGACGTTCCAGTGACTGAGATATTGCCCCCTTCCCTCCTGAAAACTGGCAGCCAATGGGGTTCTGAAAAGGCGCTGGTGACAGGAGGAAGGGAAGTGGGGGAGCTACAAGAGTAATTAGGTCCCCCATGCCATTCATGTCCTTTCTCTTTCTCATGGGTTTTCTCTGTTACAGTGTCTTAGTAAAGCCCATGCCTTCCCACCCCAGATGCCTCCATCGGCTCTTGTCTCTTCTCTTTCTGAAACCCTGAGCCCTCCGGTGAAGATTAGTCTTTAGTGTGGAGAGTTGGTGGGGGGGCTTTCCCTGAAGGCAGAACAGGAAAGACTGAAGTCCTGAGCTGTGCTGCACTGATCCTGGCGAGGTCAACTTGGTGAATCGACAGTGTGAACAGTGAGGAGTTAGGCTTGGGCCCTAGTTCTTTCCTAAAAGCAGTTTGGGGCTGAGCACCCTGCCTCCGGATTCTATGAGGTTCAAGTCCTCTGGGAGCCTGTGTTATCCATATAAAGTGACTATATAGAGACCCACAGATGTTATGTAGGAGCCTGTGTTACTCATATAAAGTGTATAGAGATCCACAGAGACGAGAGAGCATATATGGTTAAACAAAGTGCCTGTAGACACAATCACAAGCCAAATGCCACTGTGCAGTGGCAGAACCATAGAGAAATATGAGTTTGATGTTTTAAAAATATCAACTTATAAAATCTATTGTGGCAGTTCCACTGACTCCCTTGCTTTATATATTTAACACACATGCCAGCAAGCAGTCTACTACTGAACTACATCCCTAGCCCTTTTCACTGTTTACTTTGAGGCAGTATCTTATAAAGTTGCTTAGGCTGGCCTGGAAGTAATTCTGCAACCCAAGCAGGCCTTGAACTAGTGCTTTCTCTGCCTGAGGCTCCCAAGCATCTAGGATTTATAGGCTTGTTTCATGAGATCTCGTTCACTGTGTATATTTCTGTTCGAAGAGAATGCTCTTGCCATAATATAAGGATGTGATTTCCTGTACACTTAGCAATACATTTCAGCAAAAATTAAGACTTACCATTTGATTTTATGCAGAGGCTTTTGGTGACATTGGCTAGTGTGAATCCATTTTCTATACTATAGCCTTGAGAACTGAATCAGATTTGAGATCTCAGAGATCTAGCTAAGATGTTGACTTTGACATTCTCTATTCAGAACATGGATCAATAGGCTTGTCATTGGCCTGTATTGGTCAAATTCGTCTCATTTTCCAGATGTAAAAGTCACAGGAAAGTAGTGTTGTTTTCCTAAGGTCCTTACCATGGTCTAGCAGTGCCAAAGTTGGTATTGGAGTCTAGGTCTCCAGACTCCCACACCTCTTTCCAATATACCTCATGTTGTTGCAAATATAGGCACAGGTAGGATCTTGTTTCCTAAATTGCTGAAATGCAGAGGAATGGAGGGAATCCAAGTCCGTGAATCAGGGTTTGCACTTTTAAGTTTGCTCCACATCAATAGAATCAGTTATTAGGCTGGGTACAAATGCCATTACTGTATTCTAGTAGGTACAATGCGAGTGGGTAATGAGTCTGATTTCTGAGCTAAGAGCATTATTTGTTGCTGACTGCTTTTAGTAGGAGCTGTGTGGCATTCTCACGGGTTACAGAGCCAGAAGCAATGCCACCAGTGAAATATGACTAAGCAGCTCAGATTTGCTTTCTCAGTTGTACCATGTAATGACATTTCCTTCAAAGTTCAGGGGTTAGAAAAGGTAGTGTGTTCCGCCATGAGAATTAGAGAATGTGATTCAAGATGAGCTCAGTTAGTTTCAGAGTCTGTTTCATAAGACCAAGATGAACAGGAAAGCACTGGGCTGGTCTGAAATATTTGGCATCTTTTCTTTAAATGGGCTAGAAATAGAAGCTGTGCACCTTTGCGGTTCCTTTGGATCCCTTGTTTTTCAGTTGATTAGATTTAAACAACAACAACAACAAAAGAGTGATGGAGCCAACTGTGATCAACGTAAACCTGAAAGTAACCTGAAATGGGAGTTGACTGGGTGCTATTGAAGCCACGGGGACATTAAAGGCATTGTTGACTCTGAAATAGAATGGAGGGTGTGTGGATTCTTTTCTTAATTGGGATGTAGCTGGCCTGCTGTGACTGCTTAACTCTGGTGCTTAATGCATGATAATGAGGAAATCAAGGGAGCCCAGGTGGCTTAGCTCATTGCTGGAACCACCAACTGGACCCCCTCCCCCCATTTTACTGGTGCCTTACAAAGTGTGAACTGCTCTTCCTGACTTCTGGCCAATGCAGCATGAGCTGTGTTGGGAAATGGGAAGGGAATTAGGCAGGCCCCCTTGGGAGACAGTCTAGGAGGGAGGAGATTTTCATTGCTGCAGTGAGCTGAATTAGTCATTTTTGGGATTCTTACGAACTGTCTGCAGATGGCTCAGATGCTACTTGGACTGAAGTAGCAAGGGATTTCTTCCGGTGCCAACCCACGGATGGCTTTTCTGTGTTTTCCTATGTCTCAAGGAAGCATCAAGCGTATGTGCATGGCTACAATGCCCGTCAGAGCAGCCAGTTATAAATGTTTTTTATTTGAGGGAAGGCTTCATGTATCTCAGGCTGGTCTCAAGCTTGGTATGTTGTTGAAGATGAACGTGGCCTTCTGATCCTCCTGCTTCGACTGCCTGACTATTGAGGTTCAGAAATGCCTTAAACACTCCTGATTTACAGGATGCTAGTGGTCAAATTCAGGACTTCATTTATACAAACTAGGAAGGCACTCTTCCAAGCAAACTACACCCCTGATTTCTTATGTGTGTATTTTTATCAGGTCCATCACTTTCCTTGTCTGTGACTATACTCTTGATCTTAGTTTATTCATTTAAGGAAGTAAGGAAATAATTGTTCCCATATTGCAGGCTTGTTGGGAGAAACAAATGCAATGGAAAAAAATTAAATCTTATTCTCTGGTAATATCAAAATGTAATAATAACCTTATAACAAGGGAAATGGTTTCTCATATTCATTCATGGTTCTAGAGGGTAGGAAGCCCAAGATGAAGTTGCTAGTAGAGCCAATAGCTGGTAAATACATGATCACAGTGTCTTGTATGGTGGAAATGGCAAAGTAGCTGTTTGGGGGTCCTTTTATTTATTTACTTTTAAACTTATTTTTATTTTATGTGTGTTTTTGCCTGCATGTATGTCTTTGCATCATGTGTGTGCTTGATACCAGTGGTAGCTAGAAAGCGTTATATTCCCTAGATCTGGAATTATAGGTGGTTGTGAGATGCCATGTGGGTGCTGTGAATTGAACTCTGGGCCTCTGGGAGAGCAGTCGGTACTTTTAACCATTGAGCCACAGCCTTACTTTTATTCTTTTTAAATGAGGTTACTAATCCCATTCATGAGGAATCTGTGCTTGCTCATGATCTAATAACTTCCCAATGTCCCCACTTCCAAATAGTACCACCTCAAAGGTTAAATTTCAGTGCATGAATTTGGGTGACATAAACACTCAAATCATCGCAATATGTATTTACTCTCTAAGCCTCATGCCAGGCAGATGGCAAGGCCCAACAAATCAGTAATCATGTTTATATGATTAGTGAGGGGTAGAGTGGAGACATAGCTCAATGAGTAGCCTAGCATGCATGAAGCCCTGGGTTTCTTCCCCAGCACTGTAGTGAACTTACTGTAGCGGTCAGTGCCCGTAATTCCAGTGCTCTAGAGGTGGAAGCAGGAACATCAGAAATTGAAAGGTAATCCTTGGCTATAGGGGGTGTATGGTCTAGCCTAGACTCTATGAGACCTTGTAGAAAATGGGGAGAGGGTTAGTGAGGTAATAGAGAATGCAACAGGGAATTAGAGGAATGCCTTCTAAGGTGCCTTACATGTTGAAATTGAGAGTGACTTCAAAAGAATCTATTTGTAAAATCATAGAAATAGTAACTTCTGCACAATTTACACTGGCAGATCCTCAAGATTTCAGAATTCACAACTGGTGTTTAGAAGATGGAAAATAGGTTTTGATGTTATTGTGTATTTCCAGAACGGAAAAATGTTGGACAACGTGTAACAACTAAATGTCTTGTCTCATTTCATCTGCTGATGTTGGAATGGAGTTTGGCTGGCTGTATGTGAATGTTCAGAGAAGAATCTCTAATGAGGTTTAGTGCCTGTCTTCTCTATTGCTTACCCACAGTAGAGTTTCTGCTGTTTGTAAACTTGAGCGGCATTTGCCCAGTTGCTGGAGTGCTACCTTGGGACTCTCTAGCAAGAATTCCAATTCTTTTTTCCATGTCTGAGTCAAAGAAGTGGTAAAATGAATGGATGGTGGGAGTCTTACTGTTCATTTGGCCTTCACAGATCTACATAAACTAAGTGGCTTCTTTCTGGACCAAAACAGGGATAAAGAAAGCTCAGCTGTTCAGAATCTTGATCATATACCAGACACTAAAGAGGCTAGCCGGTGTCTTATAGAGTACTACATGGTGATATCATTACAACTTTGTCATGAGTTGACATTAACTTTGAAAAGTACTTACCTTTCCACAGGTCTCAGGGTTTGCAGATAGAAAGAGGGGTTGGTTTTCCATTTTGTGACATTAGGGAGAGATGCAATAGCTCAATCCTGTAATACCGACACTTGGCGGGGGGAGGAGGCTGGAGAATTACTGCACACAGTGAGTTCCAGGCCAGCCAGACCTACGTAGCTCTGTCTCAAAAACAAATCAAAGAAAACAACCCAACAAAGCAGCGGTGTCCTTCCTATTCCAGCAGCCTATATAGTACCACATTTCTCCTTGTTCTTCTTATCCCACTCCACCTTAAGGGACTCTCCCCCACTTTTTCCCAGTTGCTCTTTCCTTGTCTGTAAATGGATCTCACACTTCTCATTGCAGTATGCTCTAAATGGCTGGCAATGAATGGAAATGATGTGCTCTCTCCAAATAATGTTTCCTTCTCTATAGGAGATCCAGGCCAAGTTCACAGAAGAGAGATCTAGAGTAGAATTCAATTTGGAGAGGCTGAGGAACTAATTGGTCAAGTACTTGTCCAACATATAATGGGATGGTGGCACACATTGCTAACCCCAAGCCCTGAGAGGTAGAAGCACTAGACTCAAAATTTCAAGGTCCTCCTTGACAGCCAAGCATGTTCAAAGCCTGCATGCAGCCCAATCTTTAAAAAATAATCAGTTTAGAGCTTAGGAATGTATGGTGTAGTGAAGGCTGTCTGTCGGGGTATCTGGTCCCTCAAATGCTCTGAAACAATAATCCCTGTGCCTTGTTCTTCTTCTAATCCCCAAAGTTTTCTCAAAAGGGAACTGGGTGCAACCCAGGCAACTTCCTCATTTGAACAGAGACTCTAGTTGATGCATGCTTTATTTCATGATCCATTCATATGTTCTAAAACTCAGTCAATACCAGGCTATTTTAAGAATCCCAGTGTTGCCATTTGTGAGCAATCAACCTGGGTAAGGAACACAAGGGGGGTAATTTCATCCCAGGTTTTACTCGCATGTGTCTATTCTTCTAGCATTTTGTTTTGTTTATCAGTGTAGAGACTGTCCACTTTTTCCATATCGGCCTAACAGACATACCCATATGCACACATATAAGCAGTCCCACTTTAGAGGATGAAACAAATGAACTTCACAAACAGCCTTAGTTGGACGTGGAGCAAAAGAAGACATAGGTGTAGGAAAGAGACTTGTGGGAGTGGACAATAGGAGTGTGGGAGGAAGACGAGAGGGAGGGAGTGATCTCTGACTGTGTGACATTGTAAAAGGAACATAGTTAACACAAAGCAAACAAGTGGCCCTGCCTGGTGACCATTTTGGCATAGATATCATGAACACCTTCCCACCGGGTCAGTCCTAGGGGAGATGGACTGAGGCTGCAGGTAGGGATGCTGTTGCCACCATCGGTTGCATTTTGTTCACCTCGGCTTTGGCAAACGAAAATAGAACTCAGTGTTTATTCCTGGAAAAGTGCATTTTAAACATTTGGAGTGTAGTACCGTTTAACTCTTTGCAAATATAATGGCACCCTTTTATTCAAAGTCTACCTCTGCTTCTTATTTTTTTATTTGTTCTGTGTGTGAGTGTGTGAGTTTGCGTGCGCATGAATGCATGCATGCTTCTATGCCCATTCAACAGAGGACAGTTTAAGGAATTGACGTTTTACTTCCACGTGTAAATTCTGGGGCTCTAACTGAGGTTGCCAGACCTACTATGTAGACTAGGTTGTCCTTGAACTTTTGGTGATCCTCCTGCTTCAACTTGCTGAGTTCTGGGATTACTGGTGTGAGTAACCAAGCCTGGTTTACATCTATGCTATTGGCTGACTACTTTGGATTGTTCCTGTGCTTGAGGTTACTAGCCTCAATATATATGTCAGAGATTATAAGATGCCTCAACCCATCTTAATATAGGGAGTGTATTTTAAAACCAACATTTTATATTGCATTTAAAACAATATGGCTTGTGAAATGACTCAGTGGTTAAAGGCACTTGCCTGACAACTAGAGTTAACTCACCAGGATGGACAAGGTAGGTGAGAACTGATTTCCAAAAGTTGTCCTCTAACACATGCACATAAATAAACACACAAAAAGACATCAGTAGGTAACTGGCACTTTTAGGAAGAATAGTAACCTATCAGAATGGTGGCAAAAACTGGCAATGTGGATTTTTATTTTTAGGCAGGTCTCACTCTAGCCCAGACTGACCTGGAGCTCACTCTGCAGCCCTGGCTGGCCTCAAATTCATGGCAGTCTTCCTGCCTCAGCCCACCAAGTGCGATAAGTACAGATTTGACCCATCATGCCCAGCCAAAGTGCCAGAAAGGCCTGGAGCCATAGCTGTAAAAGTCACCCAAAGCCAGGAAGTACTCAAAAGCTCAGGCAGATGGAGAGTCAGAGCCTCTCAGTTCACAGCTGAGAAGGGCGAGATCGATCAGAAGAAAACGGGAAGTGAGGCTGCAGAGCAAGAGGCAGGGCGGGATGGAGGTTCTGCAATGTGGCATTGGGGTCCTAAGCAGTTGGGCAGCACCAGGGAGGAAGGGGAGGAGAGAGAGGGACTTGTTGCAGCAGCACTAGTGAGGACAGGGAGCAAAAGGGAAAGCAGAAAGCCTCACCTCCTTATCTGTAGACTTCCGGGGCCATTGAAGTAGTGTTGGGCAGTGACTGGAACCTATGCACACGTGCTTCCTGTTAAGTAGCTGAGGAGCATCATGTGTTCAGGTTAGGAACACGGGGCTGCGTATGTGCTGTGGACTTCCTGGTGGGCACTTCCTCCTTGGCTTGTCTTTCATATCCCAGTACTGTCTTGTTCTGACTCACTGATGGCTGCCACATGCCATTAGGCAGCACAGCCACTGCGCTAGGTTCTCCAGATGGCAGGCAGAGGTTTGCATTTTGTCTTGTACATACTTTTCCGTCTTGAGAACTTGAGGAAGGGGTCTTTTGACAGTTTCACTTGTTGAGTTGATTGCTTACAATGTCTTACAGTTTCAAATTTCCTTTTTAATAGGTTTTTGAGCCCGATGACCTTTATTCAGGGGCCAATTTCTCCAAGGTTCTGAGTACTCTTTTAGCTGTCAACAAAGCAACAGAAGGTAAGGCCTGCTGGTGATTTATGGTCCACGTTTCTAGAAGCCAACTACGGCCACAGTTTTCATATGGTACAAATTTCTTCCCTTCCTCCAAACAAATCTAAACAAATGTAAAGTACTTCAATTTTTAATAACTTAAATGTGCTTATCACAGAATAACAAGAAAAATACATACCCATCAAGTCTACATATTGCATTCTTATAGCCTTAATACAACAATAAGAACCAAAACGTGACTTCATGCAAAGCGTTTGGATTGCCAATTAAGTATAACAAGACGGAAAACAAAAAGGGAAAGACCAGTTCCTCCTTTAAAAAAAAATAAGGTTTACAAAATATGGCCATCACTTCCCTTTCTCCGCCAGAGATATTTTTCTTGTAGTTTTCCATAGGTCATGAAAAAGAGCTTTTCAGTAGTTTTGCACCATGAATGAAACCTCAGATTCCCCATGAATGAAAAGAGTAGCTTATTTAAACATTTCATATCCACTGTATTGGAGGTCATTAAGTATAAGCAGAGTAAAGAGGAAGCTGATACAACTACACTAGAAACCCTTTTCTGTGACATCATGTCTTAACTCTATCAGTAGTAGCCATCAAGAGTTCAAAGGCTTTGAGCCCTCTCCATGAGTCTAGGCTGCCTCAACAGCTCCAAGTGACTTCATTCAATCTCTGAAACACCTTTGGAGGCCATGGTGATGGTGAAGTCCACATTATAGATGAGGAATGCTAGCCCACAGTTACCCAACTAGGAAACAGATGACTAATCCAGGATTCAAACCCACGCATGACTGTCCGGAGCCCTTATGCCAAACATGAATCCTGCCGCTGAATGGTTTAAGAGCCAAAAGACTGTGTGCCCAGTGCTGCCAGGTGCCATAGAGGAAGGAGAAGATATGGCCCTGCCCTTGAGAAAATTACCATCTATTTATGGAGACTCAACTTATCCACGTGAAACAATTAGAGAACACGAGCAGACAATATAATCAAGTGCCAAGTAGGATGGAGCAACTAGGAAGCCATCAAGTAATTATAGTTTTACCCCCAAAGAGCTGTAGATAATAGCAAGATGTAGAAAAATACTTCTCCGAAGTTGTTCTTTTGCTATTTGGGAAAAAATGTTTTTGAGCTATTGCGAGGCGTATAGCAGAGAGTACAGCTAATTCAAGTAGCTATATTTAACACACATGACAAGAATCCAGTTCTGGGAAGGGAGGGTGGTACAATTCTAACATTATGCCACACAAATTATACGTTCCTTTGCCAAACTCTTCTAGCAAGTTTTACAGTCTCTTTGCTTACCGCAGATATTTATAAAAATACAAGGAGGTGAAAGTTAAAACCCACAGCCTCAAGGAAATGACTTGGATACTGAGCCTGTCGCCTAGGGAATGTTTGGGCTTTAGACTTTTGCAGTTTATATCTTTTAAAAATAAGTGGAGAGGAAAAGGAGCCTCATTTGAATTTGTCAAGAAGCCAGCCTCTCCCTTTAATACACACTCAGCATGCTGAAAACACCCAGCTCAGCTCTGGCCCGATCGAATTTCACAAAGAATCAAGCAAGAGAAGGCTCCCGTGTTTGGTTTTACAAAGCGATTCTAGTATTAAGATCGCATCTGTCTCAAATCCACTCTTCTCCCTCATTCTGATTCTGCACCCCACCCCGACACACCAAGGAGACTTTATGTTATGTGTGCCACGCATATTTTTACATGTAAGCAAAGAACCCCTAAGTTATGGGCCAGCAAACAAAGAGAGAGATTTGAAATATTTCAAAAGTAATAAGAGCCACAAACAGCTGTTTGGCACCCGATATAGGTCTGCCTTGGATAACAGGGCATACTGTGACAACTGGTTCAGGAGGGAAGAGTTGTAGGGAAATGGGTTAGGAGAAAATGTGGTTCTGTCGCTGTTTTTCTTTATACTGGACAGCAGTGGCCAGTAAGGTTAAGAAGAAAAAAGTTGGCCATTGAAAGGAAAGAAAGAGGGAGGGGGAACCTGAAACACATTCAGAATGATAGAAGTCCCAGGAGCTGCTCGGATGGCTTTGACAATGTCCCGGGAAGGAGCTGCTCATGTTGTCGGTGGTTTGCTGCTGTGAGTGGTTCTTTTACCATGTCTTTTCCTCTTTTCACAGATCAGCTATCAGAAAGACCATGTGGACGGTCCTCTTCGCTTAGCGCTACCGCTACCAACAGTGCCCCACCAAACCCACAGGCAACAGTTCCCAGCGCCACTCCAGCGCAGCAAAGTCAGGCAAAGGCAGTGGTAAGTGAAGTCCCCGCTCTCTGCCCCCTCTGTTTTAAAATCTGTCACATCACATCAGCATCCCCCATGTGTGGTGAGGTAGATATTCTGTTTGTTTGGTGTGTCACTAGACAGTCGAGGTACAGAGTGAAAGGCAGTTCAAACTGGAATGCTAGACTAAAGCAGGTAGGTGGGACCCCTGCCTCTGGAACTCAGGGTTGAAGCCCAGCTCTGTTGTTTATGAGAATTCAGCTAGTCACTTTACTGTGAATGCTATGCAAATGTCTGTCGTTATGACTGCTCTTGATGGCACTTCGCTGTTCCATCCCTGTCCCATGACCTTATTAGAATGTGTTATTACCTGGGACTCACAAGCAATCAATAAGTATTTGTTATTGTTCTGGTCTTGATTGCAATCTTTTTTCTTTGAATTCTTATTGAGCAAGACCCAAGCGTAGCTGGATCTGGTGGAACAAATCTGCATTCCCAGCACTCTGGAAGCTGAGGCAGGAGCATCACTACTAGCTTGAGGTTAACCTGGCCTACATAGTCCACTCAGGACCAGTGTCTCAAAAGAAGATCCACTTTTAAATATCAGCCCATGATAATTCTCTATACTGGATCTCCTAATTGTCTTTGCATTTGGTCTTAGACACTTTGATTTGGGAGGAAATGCCTTTGTTCTTTCATTCTTGTCCAAAGTGACCGGCTTACTGTAGGCCACCACAACCTGTTATTTCCAGAACATCTAAACAGGTGGTTCTTATCCTTTTGGAGATCACTCCTTCTTTTGACACAGGCTCTCATATAACCCAGCCTGGCATAGAACTTGCTACGTCTTAGAGGTAGAATGACCTTGAACTTCAGGTCCTCTTGCCTCTACCTCCCAAGTGCTAGGATTACCAGTGTGTGCAATCATACTTAGCCTATACAATGCTGAGGCTTGAACCAGGGCTTCTAGATAAGTACTCTACCCCTTAAGTTACAGCCCAGCTGCCCCAACAGATCCTTTGGAGAAGCTGATGAATGCTATGGCACCATAGTCTTTGGCCCCTCTTACATTGCATATAAAAGCTTGTGTACATAAACTAATATGAGCAAGGAAAACTGCATTGGAGCTTATCGGATTCTCATAAGGATCTCTAACTCTCAGAAGTTAAGCCCAGAACTGCAGTCTCGTGTAGCTCAGGCTCACCTTGAACTCGATGTGTAGCTGAGGATAGCCTTGAACTCCTGATCTTCCTCCCTTCAAATCCTAAGTGCTAAGACCCCAGATCTGTGCCTTCCCCTACCCACCCTAACTGCGACATGTGATCTTTACTTATGACTTAAGGCCAGCCTAGTTGAGATTTGTTAGTAACTGAGAGACGGGAGGGATTTTTATAAGGGTAGTTTAGCAGCTAACATTGGGACCAAATTTTATGTTGGAGACAAGCAGGATGGAATGGTATATTAAGTTCGCTGTAGTAGCTGCTGCAGCTAAGCAGCCACATTTAGAAAACCAGCGAAAGAAAAGGGAACTGAAATCTGTGACTCCCTTGAAAATGTACACTCTGACAAATGCAAGTTTTATTTTAAAATTTTATATTATTACTATTATTATTATTGCTGTTGTCGTTGTGTGTGCATGTGCTATCTGTATATAGTGCAGATGCGTGTGGAGATCAGGAAACAACATTTGGGAGTCAGTTTCTTTTTTTTCCTTCCACCAGGGGCTCCTGGGGTGAAGCTCGAGCCATCATTCCCCAAGACCTTGCAGACGCTTGCATATGGATTTGAAGGGGCTATTAATCTCTCCTGGGACCTACTCTGAGACTCCTAAATTCAAAACAGAGGCTAAACTATATCATATATCCGCAATCCCAGCACTTAGGAGGCAGGAGGATTGCTGTGAGTCCTGCTCAGGCTACTTAGCGAATTCAGGCCAGCCTGAGCTAATGTGAAAGATTGTCCTGGGGAAAAAAGAACAAAATAAACAAATAAAATAAATAGGTGAGATGAGTCTGCGGTTTTGCTCTTTTTAAATGGAAAAAATATACCTTTTAAGAGTATAGGCGTTTTGCCTGCATGTATGTCTGTGTGCCACTTACAAAAGTACCCAAGAAGACCAGAAAACACACTGATTTCTCTGGAACTGGAGTTACAGATGGTTGTGAGCGGCCATGTGGGTGCTAGGACCTGAACCCAGTTCCTCTGGAAGAGCAACCAGCATTCTTAACTGCTGAGGCATTTCCCTAGAGCCCTGGGGTTATGGCCTTGGTCACTCCACTTTGCTGACATCTACATAATTTCTGCCCACGCCACAATTAGATGGGCACTTCATCTGGTGTGGCTTTTGTTTCTCTAGGAAATGACGGAAAATGGAAGTCACCAGTTGATAGTAAAGGCGAGATTCAACTTCAAGCAGACTAATGAAGATGAACTGTCAGTTTGTAAAGGCGACATCATTTATGTCACTCGAGTTGAAGAAGGAGGCTGGTGGGAAGGCACATTAAATGGGAGAACAGGATGGTTCCCTAGTAATTATGTCCGAGAAATTAAACCCAGTGGTGAGTAAAGCTTTTTCCAAGTCTTCTTATGTGCAACACTTGTTCCTTGTTGGTGTTCTTACTGAAAATGTTTTAGTTTAAATTGCTTAACAGGAACAGTTGATACATGTGTGTGTGTGTGTGTCCAAAATAAGACTAGGACAGAACCAGGAATAGTTACATATGTCGAAACAGAGTTGTATTTAGACTATGTGAAAACCAAATAAGCAAAGGAATCCAAAGTTCAGACCACTGTTGTACTGTAAGTATGTGCCTTTCTGTCTCCTGATTCTAGCCCAGAGTGCACAGTGCAGAGTCCTTCCTGCTCCTCTGAGAATCACCATGGCAGAATACAATAACAAGAGAAGTTGAGAGCTAACTTCCCTTTTTAGCTCTACACCCTTTAAGCCAACCTAAGAGTTACTGCCTCAGAGATGTGTGAGAGAGATAACGGGCTTGTGCCGAAAGCTGCCTGGCTGACCGCGCTAGGAACAAGATTGTCCTTAGCTTATTGTACACCAGGAAATGCTTTCCCCTTTTCTGAATAATGTACACACGATAGACTTTAATTGCTCTTTAGAAGTCTTTTTTAGAGGTGTTTTTTGGTAACTTATTTGTCCTTCTTAAATAAGAAGGCAGATTCTTTTTGTAATACAAAACAGAAATTAGCAGAGTATCATCGTGTACACCTGGACTCCTGGCCCTGGGGAAGTGGAGGTGGGTAGATTAAAAGTTTAAGGTCATTCTACCTGTAAAAGAAGTTCTAGGCCAACATGGGCTACATCATACCTTGTCTCAAATAAACTAAACAGCAACAAAATTCAGTAGGACCCTTTTGCAGTCAGTTTAGTAAAGAATATGATAGTGCAGATAAAAGTGCTGTTATTCCATCTTTTCATTTTTCGAAACTATTTGCCCAAGGGCTCTTTTCAATAGCTCGATCCTCCTCCTATTGTCTCTTCTTCGTTTTTCCGTCAAGGCTTCATAATTGATGGGGCCAGTGGGTGGTCCAGTGAGTAGGGGTGCTTCCTGCCAAGCCTGACGTTAGTTCAATTCCCAGGGCACGCAGTAGAAGGAGAGAACCCAACTCCCAAAAGTTTTTCTCTGACCCCCATATAAACACCATGGTCCATGCCCCCTAGAATGAATGAATAAATAAATAAATAAACTTTAATTTAAGAAATGATAGTAGGGGCCAGTGAGATGCTCACTGGGTGAAGGTACCTGCTGCACAGCAAAGCACTGGTTGCCAGTGTCTGATCCCTAGAACCTATGGGAAAGTGGAGGAAAGAACCAGCCCCACAAAGCAGTCCTTTGAGCTCGGTACGTGTGCCATTGCCGGACTACCCTCTCCCATGCACACACCATGCTCACATGTACACAACCTATTTTTACATTGACACACTTAATTAAAAAATGTAGACTCACTCTAAATAAAATAAAATATTTTAGAAGTATAGTACAGATAATGAAAGTTCCTTCTCCCTGCACAGCTGGCCCCAGATAATTATCACTTAGAAGGCTTTCCTTAAAAGTTCTTAAGATGAAATTTAGTTGTTCAACTTTCTGTGTTCTGGGATGGGGGAGGGGGGCATCTCATTGAATAGAATGTGTTTCCTAGAGGACTTACAAATATTTGTTTGTATGGACTTCTCATCAGTTTTTGTTATGCTAGGCATGGACCCCAGCTCCTAATACATGCTGGGCATGGACCCCAGCTCCTAATACATGCTGGGCATGGACCCCAGCTCCTAATACATGCTGGGCATGAAACCCAGTTCCTTATACATGCTGGGCAAGAGATTTATTTACCTCTGATCTAGAGTCCCAGTCCTCAGCATTTTTATTTGCTGGGAATTGAGACTTTTTTAAGCTCTGGAAGTATTTTCACAGGCCCTGCCTGGAATTTCCTTGGTTTTGATTATTTTTACAGCTGACCTTCACTCCCTGCCGTAGCTTTCCTTTGACATAATCCGGTTGTCAGGACCCCTAAACCATTTTCCAGATTTACACCGACGTTCCCTGGCGCAGTGTCCTCATCTGCAAAACTAAAAGAAACGACTTTGGTTGCCTTGTCTAGAAATTCCAAGCATTGCTTAAAGGGTAGAGAAGTGGACAGCATGACTCTCACTTTGACGTCTTATAGCAGTGTGCCTAATCTTTTATGGACAGCCCTAGGCCTTGCTCTCCCTTTGAGTTTTTCTTGGGGTTCTCTGGTTTAAGACTCAGATTAGCAAACCCTAGCCTGACTTGAGCAGTTAGGGGATCCCAAGAAACAGCCTGTTGTTGAGAGTAGGTGTGGCTTCAGGGTTCAGGAAGTTTGTGAGGCCAGGAAGTTCTCAGATCTGATGTATGTGGAACAGCATCTCTCATGAGGTTCATTGTCACCGCTTTCTCATCATCCCCTCTGCTGTTCTTGTCACTTCTGTAATCTAGCCTTAACTTGGTAATCAGGGCAGTTCATTAACAATGTAACCCAAATCATGGCCCCTCCCAGAAGTATAAAAGCCTAGGTCACCACAGGAGTGCTGTCCCAACTTTGTCCCTAGGTGATCTCATTCCGCTTTACGCACACTGGTCTCTCTTGGCCGACCTGGCTGTCCAGCCATTGGCAATGCTCTCCTCAGATTTCCGCATTGCTGCTTGCCTTGTGACCTCCAGGTCTGCTCTCTTGAGCACGTAGTAGCAGCGCCTTCCTGAGTCACCAAAGACAGAGGTGAATTCTTTCCCTGTTGCGACCACCTGTCTCTCTGTCCTGCTTCTCACTTTGCTCTATTGTTTTCTTCCCCTAATATCCTACATTATTTCTTTACTTTCACCTGCCCACATCTTACCTTTAAAATATAAATACTACAAAACCAGAGATCCTCCTCTGCTTTATTTATGCTTGTTAAATATTGGTAAAATGTCTGGGCGTGATGGCTCATGCGTATAATTTCCAGCACTTTGGGGAGTGAGACAGGATGCTTGCCCATGAGCTCAAGGCCAGCCTGGGCTACAGAGTGAGACCCTGTCTCAAAAAATCAAGACTGAAACAAAACAAAAACACTTATGGGTTAAATGTGGTCCAAGTACATGATTTACTTGAAAGAAATTGTGTATATGCAGCCCAACACTATGCACAATGAATATAAACCAAAAAAACCCTGGTCTCAGAAAAAGTATCGTAAAATGAGTGAATATTGTGAGTTAGGTGATAAAATTGCATGCATCTTGTTCACTGAGTACCTGCTAACCACTTGGGGTGTCCCTAACAATACTGTCCAAAGACTCTGCCCATAGGACCTTCTTAGGTTTATGTGCTTAACTTACAGTAACAGCGTGCGACAGAACAGGCAGTTCAGAGAAAGGTCTAAACAAGAGGCTATTGGAGCAATGAAGAAACAATTTGATTGGCAATATTCTAAGTTGACGGCAAGTCCTTGAACTGGGTTCTGAAGATTTGAAGATGGTTCTGCCTGGTGGGAGGTTAGAGAGAGTGAGTTAGAGCTCTATGAAGATGGGTATGGCAATGTTAAGTTGCTTTTTATTTTTCACTGACATATTTAAACATTAATTTATAAAGGTAATATACAAATGTGGTTGTTTGAAAGAAAATGATCCCCAAAGGGAGTGGCACTAATAGGAGGTGTGGCCTTGTCGAAACAGGTGTGGCCTTGTCGAAGGAAAGGTGTCTCTGTGGGGGGCAGTCTTTGAGGTCTCTTTTGCTCAAGCTTCACCCAGTGTGACAGTCTACTTCTTCTAGAAACCCCGTAAGGCAACAAGATAACGAGTTTTATTATTACATTTTCATACACTCCACTTTCCCATCCCAGCTCTTCTCTGCCTCTGCTTCTCTTGCTATTTCTTCTCCTCCTGTGAATTATCCCACTTCTTCTTTAATGTCATTTTATATATATACATACATATACATATATGTAGATTCTATATGTGAAAAAGTATGCAATATTTTCTTTTTCCCCCACAACACCCTTGTTCTCATCTGTCCTGTTTTAGTCACTGTTCTATGGCTGTGAAGAGAAACCATGACCAAGGCAACTCTTATTTTAAAAAGTATTTAATTGGGGGCTTGCTTACAGTTTCAGAGGTTTAGTCCATCGTCATCTTGGTGTGGAAGCATGGTGGTATGCAGGCAGGCTCTGAGAGCTACATCCTGATCTGCAGGCAGAGAGAAAGGGAGACTGGGCCTGGTATGGACTTTTGAAACCTCAAAGCCTACCTCCAGTGGCACACTTCCTCCAACATAGTCACACCTATTGCAACAAGGACATACTTTCTACTCCTTCTGACCCTATCAAAGATTTTCACTCCCTGTTGACCAAGCATTCAATTCTGAGCCTAAGGGCAGGCATTCTTGTTCAAACCACCATATTCTCTTAACCTTAGTAACTGTTCACTCCCCTTACAGGTATCTTTCTACTCTCACGTCTACATGTATAATCTATATTCTGTGTAGTTGGACTTTCTTGGCCCACCAGCCCCCAAACAATGACACATACAACTTGTTATTAATTATGAAAGTTTTGCCTTTAGCTTAGGCTTGTTCTCAGTTAGCTCTTATAACTTAATTAACCTGCTGCTATTAATCTACATGTTGCCATGTGACTTATTTTAAACCTCTCTTCTGTTTTGTATGTCTGACTTCCTCCATGTCTCACTGGCATCTCTCATCTTCTCTCTTCCTGAAAGTCCCATCCATTCTCGCCTGCTTAGCTATTGGCCATTCCACTCTTTATTAAACCAATCAGAAGATACCTTAGGCAGAGACACAATTTTACAGTATACAAAAAGATAATCCCACAACAATTCTGTGTATGACAAAACCTGTAATATTCGTCTAAGTTTAGTTTATTTTGCTTAACTTTATAATCGATAGTTCTATCCATTTTCCTGAAAATAACTATTTTATTATACTTTTTCTTTTAAAGCTAGTCTCACATAGGCCTAGCTAGCCTTGAATCCACTATGTAGGATGCAATGACCCAGAGCTTCTGATAGTTCTGCCTGCATCTCTTAAGTACTGGGATTGCAGTCTTGTGTTGCCATACCTTGCTTATGTGATGCTGGGAATGGAACCCAGGGCCTCATATATATTATGCGAGCACTCTACCCACTTATCTACATTCCAAGCCCCAGTTGGATTCTTCTTCACACCAGAATGAAACTCTTCAATGTGAAGTTGAAGCAGAGGATAGTGTGTGCTTTGGGGGATGGCTGGGTTTCAGAGGAGTGCTGCTTCAGGATTCTGCCTTGTACCTGGTAATGTAGATAGTGAGTGAGAGCGGAGAGACGGACAAGTGCACGGACGCAGAAGATGTTGCTGAAACTGAACCAAAGAGCATGAGCATGAGGACAAGGGAAGAGATGAGGAGAATGCAAATCTAGACGCTCAACCTGCTGATGAGCTTCTTAAGGGAATGTGTTATCATTCATCTGGCTGGCCAACCAAGATTTGTTTCCCCATGATTAGATTATTAATTCTTGTCCCACACTGGTGGGACAGAAAAGCACAAGAATGACTCTTATCTCCTTGGCTTTCAGATTAGTGGGAGAAGATATCATTGCAATATAGTATGTTTAGTGATTTATCTAACTACATGATGTAATGGATAGTGGTGAGAAGAGGGGTACCTAACCCAACCAGATAGGGTAAAGGGGAAAACTACTCATCTTTGTATATTCTTTTTATTCTTTCTTTTATCTTCTCTTCTTTCCTTTTCCTTCCCTTTCTTCTTTCCTTCCTGTTCCTCTTCTTCCTCTCTTCATCTCTCTTTTTTGTCTCCTCTCCTCTCCCCTCTCCTCTTTATCTCTTCCTTTTACTCTCCCCCTTTTCTCCTCAAGTTCACTACATAAAGTTAGATGACCTTGAATTATTGATCCTCCGGCCTCCACATCTAGTATACTGCAGTTGCAAGTGAAGTTAAAATTTTAGGGACAACACCCTTGGAAGAGAGATTAAAGTACTTCTTTAGGCACATTGAATACTTCCTGTTCCAGTGGTTGTTATAAAGAGAGTAAACTTGGCTCCTGAATCTCAGTAGTCTTCTGTCTTACTTTGCAATCTCCTCTTCTTCATGTGGTCACTTCTCTTTCTGTTTTACTTCCATGTTGTTATCTAGCTAAGGAGGTCCTCCCCAGAGGCCAAGTGAATAAGACATTCATCTTCCAGAATTATGAGATAAGGAAACCTATTTTTTACAGTCACTTAGCTACAAATGTTTTTGCTATAGTAACAGATGATGGAGTAATAAAGTGCTGGACTCCATTCACAGAAAAGATAGAAGAAACGTGTGTGTCCGTATGTGTGTGTTGGGTGTTGGAAGATGTTAGTACTGACAATGATGAAATGTTTGAAGATTATTGAATAGAGAGAAAGGTAAAGAGAAAGGCTGAAGATGAAATACGAGTGGCAATATGACAGTGAATAATGACGTTAAGAATTATATTGCAGATCAGCAATATTCAGAGTCAGAGAATGTATTAAGGGTGAAGAGGCTATGGGATACTTAATGCAGGAGGTCGTGTTTGAGCTGCATACTGAAAAGCAGGGAGCCAGCAGATGGGCCCAGAAGGGAGGGAAGGATAAGGTAACTCCTAGTCATTGGTCAGAGGAAACCAGTGAACTGTGGTCAGAGAAGCAGAGTGAGCTTTGGACCAGTATCAAAGTTTAGCTTGATATAAATGAAGGTATTAAGTATTTTGTTAGGAAAGTTAGATGAACAATAAAGTATTGTTGATTTGAATTCTTTTCTGCCCAAACTCTTGCTAGCTCTACCAAATTTACCTAGAATGTCACCCAGAGGACATGTTGAATTCATTATATTCAATGATTGTGAATGGCTGCCTTTTTATAAATTTCTTTCCATGAACTCTTTGCTGATATGTAAGCTTAGAAAGCAAGACTAGTCTTCAGAGAGGGTGAAAATGACTTATAGATTGATTCAAAGATGAAATGTGTATTCCATAGACACATTTTAAACCCCAGTGCTGAACAGTCTCTTTAACCTTTCCATGAAG
The DNA here is from genome assembly GCA_004026605.1 of Ondatra zibethicus. NCBI lineage: Eukaryota > Metazoa > Chordata > Mammalia > Rodentia > Cricetidae > Ondatra > Ondatra zibethicus. Next base: position 116,418 of record PVIU01002193.1, on the reverse strand, counting down.
TTGAATCAGGAATGGAACTGAAGAACTTGGGAAATCTCTTTCTTTCCTCCAATTGGGTCAGAGGTATAGCCATATGGTCACTTGGACAGTCAGTAATTCTGACAAATTCACACACCTAGCCTGGGAGGTGAGACATTCAACCTAATACTCAGAGTACTTTTGTAATGTCGTGTAATGATAAAGCAAGCCCAGGGACATAGAACCCTCCCCCTGTAGAGGGTTGTGCCAGGGGAGCGCTATGCGGTTTCCATCTCTTGAGACTGTCATTCACAAGAACACTTAGTGCTAGGGTAAATTTGTCTTCGGGGAGTGGCATATTAAGTTCTAGATTCCACTGTAGGTCTTGGGCAGATATTACTGTGCTCAGGCACAGAGGCAGTGTTTCCCCTGCTCTTCGAGAGAAGTGTAGCACAGAGAACAACCCACAGGATATTATAGAAAGGCAAGAAATTGAGTAGTTGAGTCTCTCTGTCTCTGTCTCTCTCTTACACACCCAGAGAGACAGGAACACAGAGAGGGAGAGACAGTGAGCTTTCAGCACGTCTTTGAGGTTAAAGATGTAGTAGGTCTTTATGAGCATAATGATAAAAATGTCTCACTGAGAGGATAGAACTTCAACATCAGTGACATCCAGAAGCCACAATTGGGGTGGAGAGATGGCTCATGGTTAGAAGTACTCACTGCTATTTCTGAGGACCTGGGTTCCATTTCCGGCACCCACATGGAAGCTCACAGCTGTCTGTAAACTCTAGTTCCAGGGGCTCCAACACCTTGTACTGGCCTTTGCAGGAACCAGGCATGTATGTAGTTTGTGTACACATATACGGGCAAAACACTCCTTCACATAAACTGAAAATAAATAAAAAATGTATGTGTAATAAGAGGTTTCTCTCCTGCCCGCCAGTTCCCGAATAACCACTCAGAGACTTAATATTACGTATAAATGCTTGGGCGATGACTCAGGCTTATTACAAGCTAGATCTTACATTTAAATTAACTCATATTTTTAAATCTATGCTTTGCCATGTGGTTCATGGCTTGTTACCCCATTTTTTACCTGTCTTGCTTCCTTGGCGGCTGGCTGGCTGGTGTCTCCCTGACTCTGCCCTTCTATATCTCTCCTTGGCTTTCCTGCCTGGCTCTATCCTCCCTTGCCATAGGCCAAAGCACTTTTATTTATTAACAAATGAGAGCAATACATATTCACAGCATGCAGAAAGACCACACCACAGCATTTCCCTCTTTCTGTCTAATCAAAAAGGAAGGATTTTACTTTAACATAGTAAAATTACATAAAACAAAATAGTTATCAAGCAAGAATCAGTTATAATATCCAGTATAATTGTATTTGGCAAAATTAAAGAAAATTCTCAAACTAAAGCCATCAGGCTTGGTGGCAAACAACAAACAACTTTATTCTCTGCGCCATCTCACTGGCCCTAAAAGCTAAGGTTTTTGTAAAGATTCTTCATTCATCTTCTCCCAAAACAGTCATTGTGAGTTACACCTATAATCCTAACACTCAGGATGCTGAAGATGGAGGATGATCCTGAGTTTTCAGTCAACTGGACTGCTGGCAAAGCTTTATCTTAACAAGAAGCATGGAGTCAGGTAGTGGTGGTGTGTGCCTTTAATCCCAGCACTTGGGAGGCAGAGGCAGGTGAATCTCTGGGAGTTCTAGGCCAGCCTGGTCGACAGAGTGAGTTCCAGGACAGTCAGGGCAGCACAGAGAAACCCTGTCTCAAAACAAAAATAAAAACAACCCCCCCCAAATCATTGTGGAAGAAAGCAAAAGAAAGAAATAAGAAAATACACCTTCTCGTTTTCCATGCAAAAATTTCCATGCCAGGAAATATTGAAACAAGCATGATTTGAAACAAAGATTTTAAACCAATCTTATTTTCTCCAACTGATCCTGTTAAGGAGTCATTAAATTATTCGAGAAGATGATTAAGTTCATGGTTAATTGGATTTGTAATAAGACAGATTAAGAAACTACTCTTCCTTATATATGAGACCCTGTCTCATAAATAAATAAAAATAGTCCCTATTTTCCAGATTCTGAAATAAAAATCTTTTGTTTCATCCCTGTTACTGATAATTTATTTCTTAAAAATTTAATTAAATTCATCTCTGTGTGTGTGTGTGTGTCTGTGTGTGTTTTGTGTATAAGCAAAGTAGAGGTGAAAGAACAACTTTGGGAATCAGGAGTCAGCTCTCTTCTGCCACTGTGTGGGTCCAGGGCTCAAACTCAAGTTTCTTGGCAAGGGCCTTTACCCACTGAGTCATCTTATAGGCCCCTGATATTGCTAGTTTGTTCTCTCTGTCTCACTCTTCCCTTCTTGTTAGAGTTTTATTTATTGATTTTTTTAAAAAATATGTAAAACTGTTATTAAATTTTCTCTTTAACAATTTCATACATGTTTGTAATGCATTGTTGTTTCTCCCATCCTTAACTTCGCTTATGTTTTCAAAGAACTAATTCTTTTTCCGTGGCGTTCAGTCATCCCAGTCATCAAGAAATCTCTAAAGCATCTACTTCTTTCATGTTTGATTCTCCTCCATTCTTCTTTGCATAGTTAACATTGTGTTTCAATTGCATTATGCATTCCATCAGCCGTTCCTGCCCTTGGCTATGTCTTAGCAGGCACTCCATCAGTGGAATGCACTTTTCTTGGCCTTGCTTCTGATTGGTGACAAGATCTTGCTGGTGTCTTCTATCCACATACTAACCAGACTTAACCTTGCTTAGTTTCTGAGATCAAAGGAGATGGAACATGTCCCATGTGTTGTGTCTGTAGACCTTGCTTTTTTACTTAAAAAGTGATCTTCATTTCTTCATTTTTTTTTGAGATAGTCTTGTTATGTAGCTCAGTTGACCTTCAACTCCCTAGCTATCCTTAGCTATTCTAAAATTTATGACAATCCTCCTGCCTCATCCTCTTTAGGACTGGGATTATAAGTTTAACCCACCACAGCAGGCTCAAAAATTTTATTTTTATCAAGATTAGTTTAAATAATAATTGAACAAAAACTTAACTTGTAATCTTTACTGAAGTCCTGCGTCAGCTTCTGCCCAGTGCTATTGACTAAGCCCTTTAAGTAGTTTTGGCTCTGGGAATCCTATTGATTGGGGGCAGAGCCTCCTTAAGAAGTTCTGCCTCAGCTTTGATCTTGGTTCTGCCAGTTTCCTATCTTCATGACCTTAGGCAAAGGACATTACATTCCTGGTTTCATGTTCTCTCTCCTATGTAAAATAAGATGATCTCCATTAACAGGGAAATAAATATTAGGAATATTTTTAATACAATAAGAGTTAAAATCAATATTATATGGGAAATATTTATGAAACTGTATTGTAATAGAATTACAAGACTATAGGAAAAGATGTATGTGCATTCACACATACATATTCATAAAAAGAATGAAAATACATAATACATAATTGTTACTCAGAATGATGCTTACTTTGGATAATGGAAAATCACTGTGATTTATTTATGTTTTTGTATTTTTAATTTTTAGGGTTGTCCTGTAAAAGTGTCATAACTTGAAAAAATATTTTTAAAAAATTAATGTGTGATGACATCCTCTTACTTGGCCATGTGCAGTCCTCCAGGCTTCAGAAAGGGTTTAAAGCAGTGTATAACATAGGAAAATAATGGAATACAAAGCAAAATGAAGAAAAGGAGACAATGCATGCTGGAAAGATACTATGCAATGATACTGCTAAGCATTTATAGCCAGATGTGGTGGTGCACACCTGTAATCTTCAGCACTTGGGTGGCTGAAACAGGAGGATTAGGAGTTCAAGGCTAGCTTGGGATACATGGCAAAACCCTATCTCATAAATAGAAATATGAGTGTTTTTGTGTTTTATTTTAAATAGAAGACTGTCCTAGGATAGCCCATGGTTGTGATTTAATAGGTAAGATTAACTTTGTAGAAGGAAGGCAGCATTTTCTAATACAATATGATAATATTAAAACAATAAAGAAAATAGAGAAGCATTTTACAGACACTTTCAGCAAGTCGAAGATTATGATGATTTTATTGTTGGCACAGTAGGCACCCCCAAGAAGGGCATGGTTGGTATTATGTTCTTTTCTGTTTGTGTGATAATCTGCCAGTTACAAATACACTACAGTTTGCTTTGGTTTCACTTAACCTGTTTTAAATAAACTGAGTGAAGACTCTGACTTCCATAAATAAAACCAAACTGAGAGTGATACTCTTGCCCTGGCTCTGCCATTGGTTAGCTATATATTAACTCTTTGGACTGTTCCTCCCTTGGGACTTGAGAAGTCTGAACAAGAAGGTTAAACTTTGACCTTCGGAAGTTTAGTGATGCTTCCACTTACTTAAAAAGGTACATTTCCTTAATTTTTCTACTTGGAATCTTTACAGCATGTCAGTTGTCCTGTGGTATCAAATGTCCATCATGAAGTTGTGTGGTATTAACATTATCTCAATGTCTTTTCCACAGAGAGACCTCTCTCCCCTAAAGCTGTCAAAGGATTTGACAGTGCTCCACTTACCAAGAATTACTACACTGTGGTGAGTGTTCAGAGGGCAAAATTGTTTTAACTCAACATGAAGATGTTTCACTTGTCAAACCACTGATAATTTTGGGGTGACGCAAAAGGAATATGGGATAAGTTGCTTTGTAAGGTTCCACGGCCATTTGTGTTGCAATGCTATTCATATACTTGCGGAAGTCTTACAGGTGGCTGGAGGTTTCACATCTACTGTACTGGCAAACCAAACAGCTGAGCAATGCTTCCAAGCAAGGCCTACTGACCGTGGTGGAAGAGAATATGGTTAATATGTAGGCCCTATGCTGAAATACAGTGACATAGTCTAACCGTGTAGTTACAAGAAGGCATGTCCCCAGGTTTCTAAGATGGAATGTGTTTTAAGTGATTGTGGTCTATGATTTTACTTGTGAGTCAATCAACCCACAACAGCTGCTGGAATATTATTAATTCTAGTTTGTGACGAAAGCCTGAAAGGAAGACTGCCTTTTGACACAGAAGGACGGATGAAACAGTTCTGACTTGAACACAGCTATGTCAAACTGTATTAGCTATAAATAGGGTATGTGTAATACTCAAAATAAGCTCCTGTTTGAAGAAAGAAATTGCATCATTCTCCTTAATCTATTCTCTGCTTTCCTTCATTTCCTTTCCAGACTTGGCCTAGTCACTAATGAAAAGGTCAAGTCGTCATTACCTCTAAGTTGCCTTGTCTGGTAGCCCTGTGGTCTCTCCCACCCTCTACTGAAATACAGCTTCAGTTTGTACCCAGTGTTCTACGTGCATTTGTACTGCATGCTCATTTGATTTTATGCATGGATACGGAGGTTTTTTTTTTATCATCTCTGTGTAGGTATATGAGTGCCATTGGCTTCCAGTGAAATACAAATGTTCCATACTGGTTATATAAACAGTAGGTGATATGGAAAATCAAGAAGGAACTTCATAGGTACCATGAGCAACAATTAGAAAAGAACTTTTTGTTAATGATTTCCTCTTGTTTCTAGTTATAAAGGCATGATTCAGCAAAGCTAGTCTCCTAACTCCCTTCAGTCCTCATCAGTTCTTTCAAATGACCCTCTATTGACTTGATTTTTAAGGAAAGGATGGAGGCAAATGGCAGTTGAAATTGTGCCGTGGCTTCTCTCTGTGGATCTGCAGCATCCCGGCATTCTGCTGCGCCTTTCACTATCTTCTGGCTGCAACAGTTCAAAATGTTGAGGGGATAGCTTGAGATAGCTTAGTGGTACAGTATTGTCTAGCATGCACAAGAGAGTAACCCTTGTGATTCTCAGATGCATATATTCTGCGCAAACTCTGGATAGACTGCAGTTTGCACAACCCATCCACTATTGAAAAGCATATATATTGTTTCTAGCTTTAGTTGTTATAAACAATTGCAGGCAGTACCTTAGTCGTAGAATTTGATAAGGATTTGCATGGTAGATTCCTAAAATTTTTGGGCTGAAAAGATATATATGCTTTTAAATTTTTGATATATCAAATCTCAAATTTAGTAAAGAAAAGAGAAGGTCTTGGGTGTTAACTGAGGTTTCTGTCCCAACCGGTCCCATAGCCATTCAGTCCCAAAGAAACATACAGAGGCCTACATTAATTATAAACTGATTGGTCTACTAGCTCAGGCTTCTTATTAACTCATAACTAATATTAGCCCATAATTCTTGTCTGTGTTAGCCATGTGACTCGGTATATTTCATCAGTGAGGCATTCTCACCTTGCTTCCTCTGTGACAACTGCAGACTGACTCTTTCCTATTCCCAGAATTCTCCTGTTCTGGTTGCCCCGCCTATACTTCCTGCCTGGCTACTGGCCAATCAGCATTTTATTAAAATAATACAACTGACAAATCTTTACAAAGTACAAGACCATTGTCCCACAGCACTTGGGCAACTCATGCAGGCCTGAAGGGAAAACATGTGGAGCTTTTGTGTTAGTATTACATAAATAATTTTTATTATTTATTTATTTTGTTGGTTTTTTAACTTGTAGCTCCTGCAGCTCAGTTTAGCCTTAAACTTGCTATATAGTCAAGGATAAGCTTGAATGCCTAATCCTCCTGCCTCTGATTTGCGTGTGTTAGTACAGGAAGCATGCCCAGTTTGTTTGTTTGTTTGTTTTTGGGATAGTCTCACTTTGATGGCCTGAAACTCAGCACATAGCCCAAACTGTCCTTTGATGTATAATCTTCTAGCTTCTGCTTTCCAAGTGATAGGATTACAGGACTATGTTACTATGTCTGGCTTATTATTGTTTTATTACTGAGTACAGATAAATTGTATGTATTACAGCTATATATGGTTATAAAGAGATTGTTGTTGGTTAGTTATTTTTTCATCCAAACAAATTTGGAGTTGAGTATTTAGGAAAAAATTGTAGCAATGAATTCAAAATGTGTTATCTGATTATCCTTCTTATCTGTGGATATCTAAGACAAATAGAAAATACTACTCCATTCAGAAAACTAGAAAATGATTATTCCACATGAAAGATGTCCCCATCTAATCTTACATCAACTCTCCCCTCTCAGCACTGTTAATACAACTAATACATATTCTTTACTAGATGTAGTATCTGAGTTTTATGCTATTAAAAATAAATCATATAAATAACAACAAAACAATATAGAAAAAAGTATAAAGAAGAAAATAAATACCACTAATTTAAAATGATCACTACTAATAACTAACTTTTCTGAGAAATGTATATATGTATAGATACACATATTTCCATATATGTATATGGGTACATATTTTAACATGAAAATAAGATCTATGTATTCTTCGTTATTCTCCTTCGTGGAAAGTTTTCTATATATGCATTAAGTTCATCTCTTATGAACTTAAGGTCATCCATACAGTGAGTCCTCACAAATACAAACTCCTTTTACCTTGGTGCTGTGTGTTAGTCATGTTTTCCAGAGAAACGGGAAGGAGAGAGGAGGAGAGGAAGAGGAAAGAGAGAGGAGGAAGGGAAGTGTGAAAAGAGAGAGATACTCAACACATGAGAGAAAGAGTGAGCAAAAGATCTTAGTTTTACTTCATTTTATTTTTGTTTTTTGAGACAGGGTATCACTCTGTAACCCTGTCTGGCCTAGAACTTGATCAGGCTGGCCTTCTGAGTGCTGGGATTACAGGCATGCAGAACCTCACCTGACTTCGTTTTCTAACAAGTGTTTGTTTATTGCCCTTCATCGCCCATTAGAACATTATGCTGCAAGTGAGGAGGGGATAAAACTTAAAGGTCAGGAAGGAGTGGGGAAGTACTGGATGCATCGTAACTGTCACGCTTGATGTCGTGTGGCTTTTGCTTTTGACACCCACGGTCTCATTGGGAGTATAGGACAAACATGGGAACATCAGCTGAGAATGATGCAGAACGGGAAAGCATCAGAAGATGTCAATTCAAAATGCTGCCAAGAATCTTTTGTAGCAAAAGTACCTGGGAAGTTTGTTAAAACTATAGGTATCAGGGTGCCCAAAGTGACTTGCTACATAAATCTCTTCTCATGGATATAGGGCTGTAGTGTTTTAATCAACTCTTCTGACCTCTTCTTCATTTTTCCCCTTCAACACAAAGGTAGATTGGGTGATCGTTGAAACTAAAATTTGAGGCTTACTGATGAAAGGTTGAAGGGAGGAGGTAGGATTCAAGGCGGGTTTTTTGAAGAGAGTCAGAATGTAGCTCTACACAGAGGAACTGAAAGGGAATGTGGGCGTGGCAACTGTATGAGGAAATGTGCCCATGCAACAGGGCCATGCCTGCAACTAGTCAAGAGGGACCCACATTATGGTTCTTCCCCACTGAGCTGTCCCTCAAAAGATGGAACTCTTTATTTCCTGTAATTACTGCAAGTAGCACACGGCGTGAAAATGCTATTGGCAAAATACATGGCAAAAGTGACTCAGGGAAGGGTCTTTAGGCTCACAGTTGGAGGATGCAGTCCATCATGGAGGCAGCTCACGTTCCATCTGATCAGGAACTGGAGAGAGGTGATTGGTGCTGTTCTGCCCTTTCTTCGCTTTGATCCAGTCAGGGACTCCACCTTCTGGAATCGTATCACCTGCATTCAGGGCACGTCTTCCCCCAGCTAAGCCTCTCTGGAAACACCACAGACATGCCCAGAAGAGTGACTCCCAGGTGTTTTTAAATTCAGTCAAATTAACAGTGATGATTAATAATTACGATGGTTGAATGACATGGTTTGCAGAACTGGCATGCACTAAGACAGGCGAGACAATGGCTGTAACATGGCAAACCAAAAATCCAATGACAGCCCTTGTGACCCTTGCTGTGGCCTTCCACTGGCTACCTCATTTTTCCTCACTGATCTCTCTACCCACTCCCACTCTGAATTTTCTGTCCTCTTGGGAGCTTAGCACCCCTTTTCAAGTGTGTATGTGTTCGTGTGTGTGTGTGTGTGTGTGTGTGTGTACATGTTTGTGTGTGTTTATGATGTCTGTGTGGGCATATATGGAGGTCAGAAGGTAATTTTGTGGAGTCAGTTCTCCCCTTCCACTTTCTTCTTTGAGAATGTCACGCGTGCATATAATGTTTTCTGATCTACCTCTCAGTCCCTTCTCTCCAACTCCTCCCTATCTGCCCTCCCAACTTTCATGTGGTCTTCTATAAACACACCGAGTTCACGTACTGCTACTTGGATTCACATGGATGTAGGACAATCTACTGGAGTATGAGTAACCTTTCAGGACCCACAACCCTGAAAAAAAAGTGGACTCTATTTCTTTCAACACCTGCCTCGAGTGCTGGAATGAAACCCCGCCATGCCCAGCCTCACCACACTTCTTATTCCACAGGCTAAGACTTGACACAGGTCTCCATGGAGTCTCTTCTCGACATTTCTCACTATGTTTTAACCCTCTTTCTTCCCGTCTTACGCCTCCACTAAACTACTCCACCTGAAAGCTGGAGGCTGGGGAAGTGATGGGATTATATGGAGCTGGTAGGTCTATGGTGTGGTGAATGAGGTTGCTGGTGTATTGAAAGCCAGTGACCTGGGGGTGTGAAATCAGTCAGTGCTCTTCGGGGTAGGCAGACAGTTTTACTGGCATAAAGTGAGATATGACATGAATGCAGAAATGTAATGTCCCTTTTGCTCTCAAAAGATATTTCCAGCATTGCTGTCATTTTTTACAAACACCAGAATTATCACAGACTTCTACAAGGTAGTTTTACTTTGATTTGAGGTTTTCTGAGGTCACTATATAGCCTTCCTTCATAAAGCATACTTCAATTATCAGACATTGTTTAGATATTTAGCTTCTTAAAACAATTTCTTCGTACATTTTGTTATTTTTGTTTTTGTTTTTTAAATATTTTTTATGGTTTATTCAACCTTTATTTTATGTGCATTGGTGTGAAGTGTCAGATCCCCTGGAACTGGACCTTCAGACAGCCGTGAGCTGTCATGTGGGTGCCGGGACTTGAACCCAGGTCCTCCGGAAGAGCAGTCAGCGCTCCCAACCACTGAGCCATCTCTCCAGCCCGTTATTTTTGTTTTTAAGAGAAGGTCTTGCTGTGTCTCAAGCTGGCCCAAAATTCACCATATAGTCTAGGATGATAATGAGCTTGTGACCCTCCCCCTTCAGCCTCCCGAGCACAGGATTTGCAGGTGTGTGCCACCACACCTGGCAATTTCCTCATACTTACATGGCTCTTTCTTCTTAGTTCCAAAGCTGAATTCACTCTAAAGCCTTTCCAGCAAGTGTAGGGCATTTATTTTATGGAAAAACAATAGTCTAGAGTAGAGATACAAGATTGCCACTTCTTTTTCCATGGCTTCATTCCGTGTGTTCTGTGCTGAAGTCAGGGAAAGGTCAGTTCAGCAAATGGAGGCTGAATGTCCTCATGGAGACGGAACCAGGGAGGCACAGGCAGTGTCTGAACACAACACAGCCTATCTTGGGAAGTTTGAAGGGATTTCATCCTAAGCCAATTGTACTGCTCTCAAACTGGTTGGCCTACCAAGCCCCTTGCCTTCTGCCTCACCACTGAGGCCTTCTGTTAGGGAGCACATAGCCTTCTCTGTCTGCCTCCCTCCTTATCCTTTCTTATTAGGCACCCTGTTCCCCGAGAAGGAACCAGTCTCCATTCATTGGCTGCTCCTTGGAGGTGGAAGACAGCGAGAAAAGCCTGAGTGAATTTGGAAAAGGCTCTCAAGCATCCCGGGTGAGCAGCGCAGCCCTTGAAACTGCTGCAAGGGCAGTTCTGTGTCGTGGAGTGCCCATCTCATGTGCTTTGATAATGTGATGAGAAAATGTATTTTCCCTTTGGTGTGTGTGTATGTGTGTGTGTGTGTGTGTGTGTGTGTGTGTGTGTGCACATGCATGTTCATGTGTATTTGTGCTTGTATATGTGCAGGTGCACATATATGTATGTGCATGTGTGTGAATGCCAGGAATCAACCTTGGGTGTTGTTCCTTAGGAGCCATGCACCTTGTGTTTTTGGTTTGTTTGTTTGTTTTGAGGTAGGGTCTCTTACTATGACCTAGTGATAAGCAGCCACACTAGGCTAGCTGGCCAGTGACCCACAGGGCAACACCTGCCATCACCTCCCCAGCACTGGGTTGCAAGCATAAGCCACCACCTCTGACTTGGTGTGTAGACTCGGTGAACCAGACTCAGTTCCTCAGGCTTGCATGACAGGCATTTTACTGACTCAGTTCTTTTCCCAGCCTCCACAAAGCGTTTGTCACTTTGGTTTTGTGAGCTCAGCATCCTGCCTCCTCTAGAACTTGCAGTTGTATGAGTTTCCTTTCAGGGCTGCAGAGGAGTATGGCCGGGGGTGGGACAGCGGTGTGCTGGACTCTTTCCGCCAGCAGGCTCCTCAGCTTTGGTTTTCTTTATTTGACTAGGCATTGGGATTCAGGCGATGGGACAGAGGCAGTCCTTGAAGGGAGGATGAGGCTGTAGCTGGTTCATTATCAGACATGTTCTTTGTAGAAAAAATGCACAACAAGATGATGATTAGAAGTTTCGTTCCTTCTTGAATTTGAGAGGGAAGGCATGACGCCACAGTTTGAGTGTTTAGTTCCAGTACAGCTTCTATTCACAACCAAATAAACACTTTCAAAAGAACTGCTCCTTTAGTTTTGAAATTGTTATATATTTTTATTCTATGTGTATCAGTGTTTTGCCTGTATATATGTATGTGCACCACATGTGTGCCTGGAGAGGCTAGAAGAGGGCATCAAATCCTCTAGAATTGAAGTAGCAGATAGTTGTGAGCTGCCTTATGAGTGCTGGGAACCAAACCCTGGTCCTCTGGAAGAGCAGCAAGTGCCATTAACCCCGAAGCAATTTCTCCCAGCCCTCAGTTATATGCTTTTAATAAAGCAATATTCAGGAGTCTTGCCTCCTCCTCAATAGTTAATAAAATATGATACTCATAAATTCTAGGGCATGCATCTCAATTTCTGTGAATACAAAAGGAACACCAGGGCTGGGCATGAGTATAAAGGATTACCTGGGGTACTTTAGTGGGCACCAGCACAGCTGGGCAGAGAGAGATGATGGACAAACTTGAGTTTTAAAAATCACACAACATCCCAGGAAGACTTGAGCTCACAGGACTCAGAGCTTCCTGCCAGCTATCTGGTTACAGTCATGAGAAAAGTAACAAATACACAGGGTCTCATGTAGCCTAGGCTGGCCTTGAACTCATTATGTAGTCAAGGCTACTGTAGCATAAAGAATAAAAATCCAGAGACAGATATTGGGTTTCAACCCAAAAACCAGAAAAGCAAAGCAGCCAAGCCACTAGAGAAGTCTCACCTCTACCAAGGCTGGGTGACTGCAAACTAAGCAGCCTAAGTAGACTAAGCAGCCTAGGCAGCCTAGGCAGCCTAAGCAGCCAGAGCCTCTCTCTCCTCCCATTTTATATTCCCTCTAGTGCTGGGATTAAAGGTGTGTGACTCCCTGATAATAGGATTAAAGGGGTCAGCTACCACCACCTGGATTTGTTTCAGCATTGATCTTGTGTAGTCCAGGGTGGCCTTGAACTCACAGAGATCCATCTGCCTCTGTCTCCCAAATCCTGGGATTAAAGGTATGTGCCACCACTGCCTGACTTCAGTGGTTTAGCTTTGTCCTCCTGATTTTAGGCAAACTTTATTTATTAAAACATAACTAAAATATCACTATAGGCTGCCCTTGAACTCCTGACCCTCCTGCCATTTCTGAAGTGCTAGAATTGAAGGTATGTATCACCACACTGGGCTTCCAAGTTCATTTTCAAACAACACTACACAAAGAAATACTCAATATTCACAGTTAGTAAAAGTATCTTATATTAATTAAGTAGTCCTAATTCTTCCCTCCCTTGTCTTATATTATTAATACCTTCCATTTCACCCATACATAAACATGCCTAAGTGTATACAGATGACACTCATGTAATCAAATGCATTATTTCCTTTGGTACTGAGGATAGAACCCAGAACCCAACTTTGAATAATTTATTAGCTGTTGGTTGCTTGGTAAGGGAAAATTAAAATTATTCTTTGACTACCACTTATTTCCCCATGAATATTCTTTTCTTCTTTATGTAAATCCAGGTTTCTTTCCTCCATCACTTTCCTTCCAGATATCCTTGCATAAGGGAGGAAACATTTGTTTGAGCTCATGGTATCAGAAGATTCAATCCAAGGTCCTTGTCTCTGTTGACCTTGGGCTTGTGTAGAGTAAGGGCCAAGCATCATGACTGCAGGCGTGTGTGGAAGAGGAGGCAGTTCATCTCACGGTGGGCAAGACACAGAGGCTGAAGAATTTCTAGGACCATCTCTTGAAAATAGGGCCACAGCTGATAATTTTCTTCAGGGTATTGTTGCAGTGTCTGAGAAATGTCTTTATGTCCGCTTTACTTTTGAATAACAGTTTTGCAGGCCACAGAATTCAGTGTTGGTGGGGGTCTTTTCAATGACTTCCAACATTCCTGATATCTGACTTTGACTTTGATGCTTGCACTGCCTCTTCAAACTCGTTTTGCTGTTTTTAGTCTTTGCTTTGAGTGATGCTGAGGTTGGGACCCAAGGCCTTGAGTATGCTAGGCAAACACTCTGCCACCGCTACACCCCAGCTCCGGTTGCTTATACCTTTCAATAAGCCTTTGCCATTTTCAGCCGGAAGCCTGACATGATGCGCTGGGGAAAAGAGACTGGAGAGCAGGTGTTCAGTAATGTGGTGAAGAGGTGTGGAGAGAGGGGTGCATTCTATTCTCCCATGATTGTGTTTTAGTCTTTGGGTGAGGCTGAGGTCCTGGACTGTGCTCTTCATTAATGCTTCTCAGTGTCCATTCTTAGCTGAGACAAGATGGCTAGAGGGGCCTGGGGTTGGTCATTTCTCTTCTTCTACATGACTATTGACAGCTGGCTGGAATTTAGATGTTCTCTTTTCCGTGTCAGTTAGACTCTCACGGCAGTTAGATTATGATCTGGTAAAATAGTTTCTCCCGAGGGCTGACATTGTTAGGAACTAAATATCCCTCTGTGGTTTAGCTACCAGAATATGCTGGTATCATAATGGCTGCTTTCCTTTTCTCCTGCCTGAAAAATGAGGGTATTTCCTTTATTTTTACTGGGACAAAATTCAGAAAAGTATAAGTGTGTTTGCACAGCACTGAGCCCCTTCAGTGCTCAATTTTCAGATTCCTCCATTGTAAGTGTCAGTTACAGTTAAGGTTTGCTACTCTAGTCTTGCTTCCCGTGGGTCTTTGCTCCTCCAGGTTGTAATCCTCAGTATCTGACTGTCTATCCACTCTTTGGAATGGTTGTTTTCTATGATCTCATTCCTCATGGATTTACTTTGTTTCTTTTTCATTTTACCCCACTAATTATTTTAGAAGGGAATAAGGCCCTCCCAGCCCCTTGAATGCTAAATGAAAGATTAGAAATCATCCCTCCTTTAAAAATATATATTTATTCTTTGAGAATTTCCTTCATGCATACAGCAAATTTTGACTACATTCACCAATACCACACCTCCCTCCAAACTTTGCATTCTCTTTTTTAACCCACCGCGTCCAATTAACCCAGTCAGCACATGTGTTTTAAAACCGAAGTCCCTCTTTTTTCTTAATACAGGCATTTGCATCTATAATTAGTTTCCTGAAGCATCACTTTAATTGAAACCAAGAAGTTTTCACATTTCTTAAAGAGAAGGCCTCACGTACTCCAGATGAGGAAGATCCTCCTGCCTCTACTTCCTGAGGATACTAGGATTCTCAGTGTGAGCCGCCACACCTGGTTCGTGCGGTGCTGGCGCTCCAGCCCAGGGCCCTGTGCATGCGAGGACTCTGCCAACCGAGCTCCAGATCCAGATTTTGTAGGCTGAATTTGCTTTCCATTCATCTCAAAGCAGTTTCTAGCAAGTGACCTTTATTGTAACTAGATTTTTTTAAATAGGCAGCAGCAGCTCTGTTCCATCCCTGGGCTAATTTCAGAGAGCACCAGTTCTTCCAGACCTCTGAATTTACATTTGGAAAGAATCGTTTCTGAGCAATAGGGAAACTGAAAGCAGACAAAAATGGCTGTCAGCAGGGCCTGTGATTTAACCCTTTACTGCTCTTCTGTTTTGGGCACAGAGTCTTGCCCAGGCTGGCCTTGAACACACTAAGTACACAAACTGGCCTCAAACCATCTTTCTGCCTCTTGCTTCCTGAGTGTTGGGATAATAGGCGTGAGCCTTTATGCTTAGCAAACCCTTAGCTTTGGAAACCATCGTGTGGCCTTCTAAGTCACTGATTCCAAACTAAGGTGGCATTGCCCTCCTGAGCACGTTTTTGATTGTCATAACTGAAGCATGGGATGGAGCACAGCTGGCATCTAATGGGTAGAGGTCAGGGATGTTGCTTAACTTCCCACAAGACATAGGACATTCCTCTCCCCACAGAGACTTCTGGTCTGAAATTCCAATAGGACTATGGTTGGGAGCGATGCATTTAGCCTCTTAAATTGGTCAGAGCGTTTGCCGCTTGCCCAGTACCTACTTGTGTAACATCTCACCACTGCTTCACAATGGTCCCTGTCGTGTCACAATCTGAGATGAGGTAGGCTATGCCTTAAAACTGAGGCAGCCTGTAAGCCAGCAGCACAGTTGTGACTACCATCTCCCAGTTCACCAGAAAGCCAGCGGCTCCTTGGACCCCTACTTCCTTCCGCCACTCCACTTTCCATCATGATTTGTCTTGTGAGTACTGTCACCCTGTGGTACCCTCTAGGACTGGCTCCAGGACCTCCTCGGATACAGATATTTGGGTCTTTGATATAAAATGGTCCAGCATTTGCTCATGGCCTTTCTGCATCCTCTCCTACCCTTGAGATAATCTCTACCTATGCTGCCTGCCTGTGTATGTGTGCCATGCAAATAATTCTTATATCATTAAATATCACTTGGGACTCTGGAAACTGAACCCAAGACCCCACACATGCCAGGGCAAGTGCTCTACCACTGAGCTACACCTTCAGCTTTTGTTTTCTCATTTTTTTTTTTAATCTTGAGACTTGATCTGACTAAGTTGCTCTGGCTGCCCTCAAACTTGCATTAGGCCCAAGGGTAGCTGGGATTAGAGTCTTGTGTTATAGTATGTAAGTTAAAGAATAATGGCAGGGGGAAAGTCCATATATATTCAGTTCATGTGACACTCAAAACTATTTTCAATCTGAAATTAGCTGAATCCTGTGGAAGCTGAAATCCTATAGAATGCAGTTAATGTGGAAGCCACAGACACACAGTGTCCGCTGTGGGTTTCTGCCATTTTGGTAGACGACTGTGCTTCTCCTAGCCACGTTTGTCTCTGTCTTGTAGATTCCTATTTAATGTCTCCATCTTCAGATATGGTGGAAGTTCCCTATCTGCAAGCAGCAAAGCCATTGGTATAGGAAAGATTTTTCAATGAATTAGAAGATGTGAAAAACACATAGCAAAATATTAACTTGGCCATATATAATTGATTGAAATGAGGATTTATCTGCTTCCAGAACAGGCTGGGAAATGGGAGATGGCCTTGGAACCGGTGGGGAAAGAGAACTTGTAGAGTCATACACTGGTTGTGCCTATAGACTTTATGATTAGCTAGGTGTGGTGGGTTTCGCTGATAATGTCCTTTCAGCACTGCAGAGGCTGAAGCATGTTGATTATGGTGAATTTGAGGTCACTTTGGGCTCCTTAGTGAGTTCCAAGACATTGTGGACTAGAGTGAGACTTAGTCTCAAACCAAGAACAAAAAAGAATTTTGTGTTATTAATAACAGATAATTACTGATTTGTTCTCCTCATTAAATTCTTCAAAGTACTGTCTCCTTTTCTATTTTAATTGTTCATATGAGCACCCTTTGTTTTTACAGAAAGACCAGTTTTAACCCTGCTTAAGAATGTACTATATATTATTATTTTGTTCCATAAACACCTTATCAGAAACAATACACAAATCAAATCCTTGATGTTTTGTCATAATTATTCTTGGATTCTCTTAGTCTTGAATCCCTATATTTTGTAATTTTATTATTCATATAATGGGAATAGTGAGTCTTTGTGAGTTAACCTACCCCTTTCTTCAATAAAATTATTTAAAGCATAAATAATTGTGACCAGTACCACGTAAGTGGTAAGGCTCCTCCAGCTGTAAATAATTTGCAATAATTGTGTTCATATAAGTTATGTCATATAACTGGTTGCCAGATAATTATTAAAATATTTTCTTAGTGTGAACTAAAGTACATTTGTTTTTCGTATTGGGACATTTAGCTTTTTCTCTAGGAGTTTGATTAGAAAATCTAAATCTCTGACCTTGGACTTGCTTGACTGTTATGAGATCTTATTCTTGTTTCTCTACAGGTGTTACAGAACATATTGGATACTGAAAAAGAATATGCCAAAGAACTTCAGTCACTTCTGGTTACTTACCTAAGACCCTTGCAGTCTAATAACAAGTAAGACTCTTTAAACCCTTAGTAAAACACAGCAAGATAATGTCAGCACTTGGAGGCATTATTTCTATGCCACTGAATAATTGATGTTGCCCTTTAAAAGAATTCCCACAGATCACAGGCTGCCAAGAACATGGTCAGGGCAATGGCAGTTATGCGAAACATAGCTTTTGGAGAGCTTGGCTTGTTTTCTGGGGAAGGAATGAGCTGCTCTGAGATTCTGCCTATGATAATTTCTGTACTGGGTATTTTTTTTGTCTCTTTTCCACTTAATATTTTTTAAACTTCAACACTTGGCACTAAACAATTATACATCCTTATAGGATGGAGTGTGATATTTCTATACCCCTCTACAATGTATAAAATCAGGTCAGGGTAATTGGCAGATCCAGCAGCTATTGTGAAATATACAATTACTGTTTGGCATCCCTAGAAACCCTTCTGTGCTGTAGAACATTCAGAGGTTATACCTCACCCAGCTGTACCCTATACTCCTTAACTGTCCTTTCTGTATTTCACAATCCTTATCATCTCACATTTTGGCAACTACTCTTCTACTCTCTGTTTCTGTAAGATTTGCTTTAAAAAATTTTTTAGTTAAAGAATTTCCATGCAAGTGCATATTTTATATACTAAGCATAGTCCCCGCCTCCTTGCCCTCCTGTTTCTTGTCCTACTTCTTATTAGTCTTCTTTGTTCCCCTACACACACACACACACACACACACACACACACACACACACACAATGTATCTATATAAAATAAATAAGAAGCAACAACTGATATTTACCTAAGACTGGCTTAGTTTGTTTAATATGATTTTTTTCCAATTACATCCATTTTCTTGCAAATGACATAACTTCATTCTTCTTTGTAACTAAACATTTTCTTGTACATGCATAGCACTTTTCCCCTGTGCATCCCTCTGGCACTAGACACCTGGGTTGGTCCTGTTGCTTAGCTGTCATGAACAGGGATGCAATATTAAACAAAGGATCTGTTCACTAGTGCTGCAACATGCACCAATGTGCAGGTGTACGGAATCTTCTTTTCAGTTTCCACATTTCTTGTGCATTTTAAAGTGATGGGTCCGGTTGTACCATACAGAAAATGGATTCCTTGGTACTTTTATTTGGAAATCACATAAATTGGAAATTCTCATGCTAGCTCTGACTCTCAGTTGCCAAGCCAGACCTCTTTCCCATGCTCCCAAAGCGGAAAGAGTGTGGCATTTTGCAAACGTTTAGAAGAGCACAATTCCAGCCAGTATTTCATTCAGGCGCATGTGAATGATAACGAGATGGAAAGATTCTGAAAGCAAAATGTACAAAACTTACTAAACCGGAAATGATTTTTGAAAATATGAGCTGAAGACGGAGTTTTCATGAAAGCAAAATATATGTTATTACTCCATAACCAAAGAGACCATCAATTTGACCATTTATTGTTTATGCTTGTAGGGCTGATGTATTTAACTAATAATGACTGTCCCTCTTTGCTACTTTAGCTGTTTAAATTTCGCTAGCAATAGTAATCTGTAAGTGAAGTAGAAACTTTGGCTCACACAGTGGAAGACAAAATGCTCCCCTCTTACCTCAGGGAATGTTGAATTTGTGGCCATTTGTATGAACTAACAACTCCAGACTTAAATGACTTTAATATAGTTCACTATTTTCTCCTTTTTTTCCTTTCCCAAATTATGTTGTTTAAGCAAAACGTCATGCTGAATTTTGATGTGACTATTCTCATGGCGCCGTGGGAAGCGTTCTTCATATGGAAGCATTTTATATTCCCGTGTTTGGTTTTTATTATGTGCTATGTGAATCAGAGTTTATAGAGTGATATAGGAACACAGCTCACTGCCCTTTCTAGTTTCCTGGGAGAACTGACCGTCTCCGCTGAGTAGAGAAGAAACTGAAGTCTGGATAGGCTCCCTGCTTTGCCTGTCACACAGCCAACAAGTGACCAGACTGGCTCTACCATGTCTCCTGCCATGCACTATCTGAAATGTGCCTTCTGTTTTCTTGCTGGAACCCGCAAAAGAGGGGGCCACCAGAGAAGTCATCCTGAACGGGGGTGGGGTGGGGTGGTCAGATTCCAAATGCAGAAGAAACAAACTGGCAACCCTGAACCAAGGAGAGAAGCGGTGAGACGAGGTCAGCCTTGCCCTCACCCTCAGCTTGATGCTCACGAGCTGGAGTCGGAGTGTGTCCACCAGTTCCGACTGCCTTCTTACCCCACAATGATGTGAGCAAGCCAGACTGTTTACTGTCTGATGGCTAAGAGGCTAGATACATTCTCGGGCAGGTTGCAGAAAGTTCAGGGGCCCTGCTTGCGGGAGCTGTAACAGAGAAGCAGCCAGAGAAACTTGTTGGCTGCCAGAGTCTCCTCAGACAACAGGGGGTGGGGGTTTCCAGTTCGCAGTTTAAAAGGGCATACCAGCCCAGAGACTAGGAACTTGTCCTGTTCTGAGGGTTACTGGGAATGTTTGCTGGGATCTTCCCTTTTGATTAGTCAGCAACACTTCTTTGCAAATACTTCTCTAGGAATTAGCTACAATATGCCTATGCTTCTAAAATTTGTTTAGAGACCGTATCTCTCATGTAGCTTAGGGCTAGCTTCAGGGTAAACACCTGACCCTCTTAAATCTACCTCTCAAGTGCTGGGATTTCAGGTGGGCCTTACCACATCTTTTTAGGATCGTATATATTTTTTAATTTAATTTTTATATTTGTGAGGGTTTGTTGCAAGCAACTGCTTGTTCATCCTGGCCGCCCAGAACCAAAATAATAACACAGAAACTGTATTAATTAAATCACTGCTTGGCCGATTAGCTCTAGCTTCTTATTGGCTAACTCTTACATCTTAATTTAACCCATTTCTACTAATCTGTATATTACCTACCAGCAAAGTTTCGGCATGTCTATCTCCATGGCGGATCCATGGCGTCTCTCTATCCGCCTTCCTACTCCTAGCATTCCATCCAGTTTTCCCCGCCTATCTAAGTTCTGCCCTATCAACAGGCCAAGGCAGTTTCTTTATTCATTAACCAATAAAAGTAACACATAGACAGAAGGACCTCCCACACCAAGGGTTTCTTATGTGAGTACTGTATTTTCACCATTTCTCATTCTTCTACCCCTTCCAATGCCTCCCTGTCTCCCTGAACCCACTCAGTGTTGCTCATATGTACATGTGTTTAGGACTGATAATTCATTTCTTTAAAAGATTTACTTTTTATTTTTAATTATGTGTATGTCTGTGTGAGCATATGCCACGTATGCATAGGTTCTGCAGGAAGCCAGAAGGGAGCATTAGATCCCTAGAGCTGTAATTACAGGCAGTTGTGAGCAACTTCAATGTGGGTGCTAGGAACTGAACTTCGATCCTGTGTAAGAGCAGCAAGTGCTCTTAAGGTCTGAGCCCTCTCTGCAAGGAGGTCCCAGGATTATATATTCTGAAGGAGAGAGAATGCTAGCACATCCACCTCTTAAGTGAATCTTTAGACAAGTGCTTTTGAGAGTGTGTTTTCTAGAGTTAGAATGTTTGGTATAACCCTTTCTTTGCTCTTTGATGTTCGGTGGATTCCTTGCCACCTTCTATATGCCTGTCTCCTTGCCTGTACAATGACACTTGGCCGGTAAATGGCAATGGCGCTTAGCTCACAGAGCAACTGAAGCTCCCGTTTGGAAAGCACTTGCTTGACTGTTGCATACCTTGTGAGGGTTGGCTCCCGTTCTTAGCATCACTTACTGTTTGGGAAGGGCAAAATGGATGGGAATGTTCCTCATGTAGATGCCCTGCACAAAAGCATTCAGTTTGCCTCTGTTTGACTCCGTTCCATCCGACAGATAACAATAACAAGGTCCAGTTTTATTTTCTCCCCTCTAGTCCCTTTCATGAAGAATGTTTTTAGTTGTTATTTGCATATTTTCATTTTAGAGAAAGCGAATTTTGGTACGTTTTCCTCTCTGTGATTGTTGAACATAATGTTTAGTCACTCTCCTACTTTCTCTAGAAGAGATATACCACAGAGTTTTAACTTATTCCCAATAATATTGTACTTCTATGTCTGTACTTTAATATTTTAAGCACATGTTGTTTTCCTCGTGGCTTAACAACATACGTAAATGCTCCTGATGACCACCAACTTTCTTTATGATCATTATTGTTATCTTAGAAAAGATAAAGCAAGGAAGGAAGCTAAACGAGGGTGCCAGTGGCCATAGAGTTAAAAAAGCAGAAGAGAAAACACAAGTATTTTGACTTTCATACGTGCCAGCTATCAGCAAGCTATCGGGCCACTGGGCTCCAACTAGATAGCTGACACATCTTTCCATTCTATTAACTGGAACATCATGTCCTTTTTTAAATTCAGCCTTAGTACTGTGGAGTTTACATGTTTATTGGGAAACTTTGAAGAAGTATGCGCCTTTCAGCAGACGCTCTGCCAAGCCTTGGAAGAATGTTCAAAGTAAGTGAGACAGTGACTTTGCTCTTTCCTTCTACACTTAAAAATTAATCGTTTTTTGAGACAGTGTGTCACATAGACCAGACTGGCTTTGAACTCCCTATGTGGTAGAGGCTGATCTTGAACTTCTTCTGATGCTCCCGCCTTCGCCTCCTAAGTATGGGGATTATAAGCTTAGGTTGGGCACAAGGGCACTTGATGTTTATGTATTTGCTGCAATATCAACCCATTGTCCTAGAACAAAGTAAAAACATCAAGATGAGACAGTTTAGTGTCAAAGCACCAGATGTGTGTGAAGACCTCACATCTAGTAAACTGTTTCTGGCTTAAATTTTAAATTGACCCCTTTCTGGCTGCTTGGATTGAGGCCTTGTGTGTTCCAGGCAGGCTCTCTACTACTGAACTACACCCCTGACCCTAACTTTGCCCACCCCAACCCCATGCCTTCAGTCCCAGCAGGCCCAAAAGTTCACTATGTAGCCAAGGTGGGTTTGGAAGTTTGGATCTTTCCACCTCTGCCTCTGGCATTGTAATACTTACCACCATGTCCAATCTGTTTCTTCGTAGAACTCCTGGTATTGTGTCTGTTGTAGTCTGACTTGAAACACATACAAAATTGGAAAAGGAAGAGTATATGTCCTGTGTGAACCACAACAAGATTTTAGAAAAAATTTTATTTTATGTATATGGGTGCTTTTCCTGCAATCTGTGTATCCGTGTGCACCTTGTGCATGAAATACTCTCGGAAACTAGACAGGGAGCTAGATCCCTTGAGACTACAGACAGTTGTGAGCCACCATTGTGGGAGGACGCTGAGAACTGAACCCAGGTCCTCTGGAATAGAAACCAGTGGTCATCACCACTGAGCAATCTCTCCAACCCCAATAGCATAGTTTTAGTGGCTATTTGATTGTTGAATTAGTAAACATTATATTACAAAGTTCACTGGAATGATCTTCTGACAAGCATATTTCTGGTGTAAAATTGATTTTCCAGTATATCTTGGAAAAACTGATGGATTACATCAGTCCATAGAAATTGGGGGATTACCGTTTTCTGAACTTCATAGAGATGAAATTTGTCCAAGGGGTGTTACATTGTTAAATTCAGTTCTGTCTGTGCTTGAACTTGGTGTGAATTTGAATATTCATAGTGTGTCCAGAGAAATTTGAATATAACCATCCTAGAAACAAAGAGCCCTATCTACTAATTCCAAGTGAGAATCTTATCCTATACATTAGATTTATTTTAAATTTTATTTATTTAATGTGAGTTGGTGTTTTGCCTGCATATGTCTGTGCACCCCATGCACGATTTAAAGATGGCTGTGAGCCACCATGTAGGTGCTGGAAATTGAACCTGGGTCCTCTGGAATGGCCTGCTCTCTAGCCAGGTGGCTAAAATTTTAATCTGTGATCAAAAACTGCATATTCTAGGGATAAAGTGCTTCCAGTGTGCCTAAAAATAAATAAATGCATAACCCCTGTGGCAATACATCAAAAGATTTACCTGCTTCTGGGCTCAATTGCAAGTATCTTTACCTTCTACTTACTGGTTTATATTCTGTACTTCACATGTTTTACTTGCAGGTTTCCAGAAAACCAGCACAAAGTAGGAGGCTGTCTTCTGAACCTCATGCCTCATTTTAAATCGATGTACCTGGCTTACTGTGCAAATCATCCTTCAGCAGTCAATGTACTCACTCAGCACAGGTAATGTCCTGGCTTTCCCCACGCTCAGTTGTTCTGCAGAGAGCCTTGCTCAGGAGGACTCCTTCTGGGAATTTGTGGTGTCCAGTTCAACTCTCGATTATCTCTGTTCTACAGGCCAATACTGAATTCATTGTCCCATGGCTTGGTCGTCCACTAATGCCACAAATAATTTATTGAGCACCCACTGTAGACAAGCTTGTAAATACCCCAATGAGCATAAGTGGTAGTGATCAAGGAAGAGAGAGTCCCACCTCTTGTGGGAGAGAAATATAGTTATCAAGTGAAACACCGTAGACATATATTGCAAGAGGTTTGTCAAAAGGATGCTGGGAACGTTTCATTATAAGTTAGGGGGTTAGGGCTAGGGTGGAGGAAAAATCAGGGAAGACTTTGCTTAAGTAAAATTCCTTTTAACATGGATGGGTTAACCCTACATGTACCAAGTATTATTGTTTACATTGTGATCAAAATACGTTAATTGCACATATTATTGAGCTTCATTGTGACTTTTCCACATATACACATGTCTTGATTTGGTCATATCCACTTTCTTGACTTCTCTTACTTCTTGCCGCTTGAGTCACCGATAGTGAGTTTACTCTATTAAGATTGATATTTGTTTTGTTTTGGCTTAGGATCAGATCAGTGCATAGTCCAGGCTAGCATCAAATTCCTGGCAATCCTCCTCACCCTCTCAAATACACACACTGTCTGGTAAATCTTTAATTCTAGTCCCTGAATATGAGAAAAAAATACAATTTTTGTGTTTCTGTATTAAACTTACTTTGTTTAAGATGTTGATCTTTGTTTACATCTTCTTCCTGTAAACAGTATTCGCTTCTTTATTATTATAGATAGATATAAAGATATATAGATATAAGTAGATATATAGCTATAAAGGTACACATAGATATAAGTAGATATATAGCTATAAAGGTACACACACATACACACACACACCACACCACACCACACAAGTTGATTCCATTGCTTAGCTGTTACAATTAAGAGCCTCAATAAACATGAGTGTGCAGATAGTTCTGTTATATGCTGCCTTCATTTCTTCAATTATGTACAAAAGGGTTATACAGCTGATAGTTTTGTTTTTAGCACTTTGAGGAACTTCCACTTTGTATAGTAGCTAGATGAAGGTATATTCCCATAAGCCATGCACAACACAGTTTCTTTTCCCTGTATCTACCAGCTTTGGTTGTTGCTTTCCTGATGAGAACCATCTGACTCAGGGTGAGATGGGAATCCCAATACACTTTTGATTTCTATCTCGCTGATGATTGAATATTGAATTCTCCTCCCACCCCCAAATTTGTGCTTCTCCTTTTGGAAAGTGTTTACTTGGATGATTTGTCCATTTATTTATTGTGTTATTTCTTCTTTGGCTAAATTTAATGACTATTTTTTGAAGACTTTTTTCTTAGAGTTAAAAAAATATACCAGAGCCAGCAAGCTGTAAATCTTACCAGCTACAGAGAGGAGGGAGTTGGAGAGAGGAGAGAGAGATCGCCATTTGAGCCAAGCCAGCGTGGAGGCCAGCCATATGGCAAACAAGCAGACACATGGCAGGCAGGCAGGGAACACGGGAGTGAGAATAACTTAAGTACCGGCGAAAGTTGTTTTCAGGATCTGGCCAGCATCAGAAAGGAAAAGACAAAAGGGAAAAGCACGGGCAACTCCACAGCAACTGCACTTTTGAGTTTTGAGAAAACATTCTTTGACATTCTGGAGAAGATGTCTCTCCCATTCTGTGGCCTGTCTCTTCGTTCAGTTGTTTCTTTTGCAGTGTGTAAGGCTTTTTAAAAAAGGATAACATCTCTGGAGTGGCATGTATGGATTCTCGCTTGATTTCCCGCATACGGAGTCCTCAGAAAGTGCTTGCCTGTATTGTATTTCAGGGTTTCCTCCTAGCAGTTTCAAAGTTTTTCATATTACGTTGAGATCTTTGATCAATTTTCGAATGTATTTTTGTGCAGGTGAGAGATGTGGAAATCGTCCCATTTTCTGACATGTTTTTACCCAGTTTTCTCCAGTCTTTGTGTGTCACTGATCCTTTATACTTTCTTCTACTCTCTATTTAATTACTATTTCCTCCAAACTCTGCTAGTTCTGAGGTGTGGTGTGATACAAGTCTCAAGAGGTCAAATGGGTAAACAGCAGGCAGTGGTAAGGAACCTAACACTTACTATGAGCTGTGTAACACTTCCTTTAAGAGTTTACCTCAATATAATTGGATTAGAGTTTTTCTAAAAGAAAATAATTGACTGGTATCTCCCATCAGAATAAATCTTTACAGGCCTGGGAAGGTGGCTTAGTGGGTGAAATGTTTCCCACACAAATATAAATACCTGAGTTGGGTTCTCTAGCACCCATCCATGTAAACAAAACCAGGGAAGGCATGGAGGTGCCTGTCTGTAAGCCCAGAGCTGGGGGAGCAGAGGCAGGCAGCTCCCTAGAGCTCAATGGCTGGCTGGTTTCAGACTGAACGATAAGATGGAAGGCATCTGACATTGGTCTCTGGTTTCCACATGTATACAGGCATACACCCAAACACACCCACATATGCAAATGCGCAAGTGCATACACTTGAAATGGAATGTGTGCACACACACATACACAGACACACACACACACACACACACGAATGAGAAAATAAGTATTTGCAAGGCTGTATGAGTGGCACATGTCTTCAACAATTCCTTATATTGTGAATTGAATGTGACACATTCAACAAAAATATTTATATGGACTAAGGGCTGGAAGATGAAGTCTGACCACTGGAATCATATAGAAGAAACTCAGGGAGGACAATAATAGTGCCAACACATATTGGCTCTTTTTGACTTCATTCACAGACTGGATACAGAACAGACATGGGTTCTGGACAGAGCTCAAGATGGAAAAGAATAGACTTTTGATGTGTCTTAGACTCGAAGTCCCAAACCCAGGCTAGAAAATTAGTTGATATCAACCCTCAGAAGTAGCAGATATTTTGACAAAGGAAATAAGTATGAAAGTTCCTTTAAAATTAAATTTAAAACTACAGTTTTAAATAAAAAAACAGCATTCCTTCTTTGAGTATGTATTCAAAGGAATCAAGGTCAGTATACAATAAAGACACCTGCATATGCATGCTTATCATAGTAATATTCACAAGAGCCAAGATGTGAAGTCAAGCCAGGTGCCAAGCCATCAGTGGATGAATGGGTAATCAAAATGTGGCATTTATACACAAAGGAATAGTTTTCAGCTACAAAGAAGAATAAAATCACAAGGTTCTAACTTCTTTTTTTAGTCCCTTCCTCAAAACTCACAACAAGCAAAGTTACCATAGACATGAGATTGCATTGACAACACTTTGTTGGGCTGGGAGATGGCTCAGAGGGCGATGGTGCTTGCCACGCAGACCTAATCTAACCATCTGAACTCAATCCATCAATCCCAATCCCACAGTGGAAGAGAAAACTGACTCCCAAAAGTTCTCCTCTGACCTTGTCCCCACTTTCACTCATGCAAACACACTCCCCCAGCCCCCACACCATCATCATCATCATAAGTAAATTGAAGAGAAAAATGTATTTTTTTAAAAAAGAGTGGCTGTTAGCATAGACATTTTAACACAAGTGGCTCAATTGCTTAGAGGGAACATTAGCTAATAATAGCATTGAAAATGTACCAGGCATGCAGTTGTAAGAGGCCATGAGGAAGTTACTATTATTACCATCTCTGCTTACAGATAAGTCATGGGCAGGCTCAGGCTGAGTAATGTGCCCAAGAACTCATAACTGGTAAGTGGTAGAGTCAGAAGTCAGGTCAGTCAGGTTTCTAAAAATGTTTTAAACAAGATAGATATTTTAGCCACAAAGAATAACATAAATGAAGTTTTGAAGTATTTTAATAAAACATGCACCCAAGAACCTACCACCTAACTCAAGTGACATAATGTTATCATTTCATTTTTTGTGCCACAGATTGAGATGTAATGCACAAATCATAATTATTCACTCATTTAATGTATTCACTGAAGCCACAGGTAGTAACAAACACCTCAATCTCAACATCTGGGACTTGAAAGCAAGATGATCAGGAGTTCAAGGTCATCCTTGGCTATGTAGAGAAATCAAGGCCTTTGTCTCAGGCAACATGAGACCTGATTTCAAAAAACAAATAATAAAATGTCAAAGATCTTCCAGTTCTTATCATCCCAGTGTAAAGGATATAATGAATTGATTTTCCCATATTTGCAGAAGTGTGCAATTGTCATAATAAATTTTGGAATATTTTTAGTACCCCTATTCTTTAACAGTCACTCCACATATTCTGAAACCAATTAACTAAAGGTAACCATACTAAACTTCTTCAATCACTAGGCATTTGCCTATACTGGACTTGGTGTAGATAGACACATACAATATGTGACTTTTTGTATCTGAATTATTTCACTTAGCATTGTTGCCTTTTCAATTAGATTTTTTTAAAGACAGCATTTCTCCGTGTAGCCCTAGCTGTTCTGGAACTAGCTCTGTAGACCAGACTAGCCTCGAACTCACAGAGATCTGTCTGCCTCTGCCTCCTGAGTACTGGGACTAAAGTTGTGTGTCACCACCTCCCAGCTCAATTATATTTTTAAGTAGCAAACACAATGATGAATTTCATAATGATGATATATCTAATATATGTATTTGCACTTTGTTCATATCCTTTCCTATGTATGAGCATAACATAGTGTTTATCTTCTTCCACTACCCTCTGTTTCCTTCTTTGCTATCTTTTTAGATCCCTCTCTCTCCCTGCAATCAAATCTACCTTTGAGTCACATACATATTTGTATCTGTGTGCATGTGTGTGTGTGCATGCATGTGCGTGTGTGTATTCTGCATATAAAATGAAATGTGACATTTTGCTGATTCATTTCAATGGTTAACTGGACACAATCTAGGATCACCTAAGATTTATCTAGCTTAGGTTGATTTTTGGTAATTGTTTTGATTGTTGATTGAGGTTGGTCTCCCTAGGCACCAGTTTCTGAACAGTGTAAGTGAAGAAAAACGAGCTGAGAGCAAGAAAGGATGCGTGCGCTTATTCTTTCCGTGGCGGTTATCTTTAAGCTCCTCCGTGGAGGCTAGGTTTAAGTTCCTGCCTTGACTTCCCTATAGTAATGGACAGTAACCTTGAATTATAAGCTAAATGAACCCTTTCTCCTCTAAATTGCTTTCATTTGGGGTATTTTATTATAGCAACAACTATATGAATGAAATGAAACTAGGCATACTTTGATTTCTGAGTCTGGCTTGTTTCGCTAAACAAATTTTTTTCACTAAACTCAATTTCCTTCAGTTCAGTCTACTTTCATTATGGCTTAACAAAATCCCGCTGTGTACATATACCATATTTTCTTTATCCATTCGTTTGTTAACGAACCTCCAGGCTGACTCTGTTTCCTGGCTGTTGTGAATAAGCATGGGTGTGCAAGTATCTCTGTGGTCTATCGATTTAGATGTTTTGGGCATCTACCTAAGAGTAGTATAGCTGACTCATACTCTGTTTTTAGTTTTGAGCAGCACTGTTTGTTTTTATGAGGAGCCGCCATACTGAGTCCCATAGCAGCTGCACTAGCTCATATTCGCACAAGCAGTATGTAAAGGTTCCTCTTTCTTCTCATCCTAGCCAGCATTTTCTCAAATTAAATTTACTTATTTTTTTTAAGTTTTTATTAAGCATATGGTAAATATTAGGCATATTTCTTCATACTTGCTAATCTTCCTTTTCTCACCCCTCTCCTGTTAGCCCCCTTTATTTCCCTAAATGGTTTGACCTCTGTTTTCATGTACATATATACAGAAAATCTGAGAACCACAAATGAGAGAAAAAATGATATTTGTCTTTCTGAGAATGGCTTGATTCACTTAGTATGATTATCTCCAGTTGCATCCATTTTCCTGAAAACAGCATTACCATTTGCTGTTTGCTTTCTTAGTGGAACTGGATAGAATCTCAGTGTAGTTTTAATTCTCATTCCTCTGATGTTGGCATGTTTTAAAAATTTCCACACACTATAAGATTATGAGCATATCATTGAAAAATATATACACAGGGTTCTGGAGAGACAGCACAGTGGTTAGGAGTGTGTACTGCTCTTTTGGAGGACCCGAGTTCTGTTTCTAGCATCCACATCAGAAGGTTTACAAATACCTGTGACTCCAGCTCCAGGGGGTTCAATGTCCTCTTCTGGTCTTACAGTCACTAGCATAGGCTCATATGGATACATAAACATACATATAATTAAAAATAAAGATTTAAAAAATTTTGTTATATAGATGCCACATACTGTTCTTGCATTCACCAGTGGATGGATCATGAATAGTGCTGTGTTTAAAAAAATCAAATTTGTGTAGTCATGCTTGCATTTCTTGAACTCCTGGTTTCTCCAGTCCTCATCTCCCCAGGTACTGGGATTGTTGGCATGCATCACCAAGCTGCCTTGGATTTTATCTTGTTTCTCTTTGTGGTGCTGGGACTTCACAGACACTGTAATACCAGCCAAATCACATCTTCAGCTCTCTCTCTGTTTAAACTTGCAAGAACTATCAGCATATTTTCCAAAGCTACTGCGTGAGTCCTACCAGCAGTAAAGGAGAGTTCCTTTTTCTACAACCTGATATATGCTGTGGTCTCTGTGTCTCTCTCTGCCTCTGTGTGTGTGTGTTGCATGACTATATGCATTTTTGCATGTGGGGGAATATGTTTATAGAGGCCCAAATTTGTTATCAGGATTCTTTTTATTGCTTGCTCTTTTGCTTTATACACAGAGGCAAAATTTCTCAATCAAACCACAGCCTGGCTAGTCTCATTAGCCAATTTGGTCTGGAGATCACTTTTCTCTACCTTAAGAAACTGGAATTACAGGAGGGCCACCACATCCATCCAGCATTTACATGGGTTTAGGAGATCTGAACTCTTGTCATCTTGCTTATGCAACAGGTGCTTTAATTACTATGCCATCTTCCTAACTTAATCTCTCTCTTTTTATTATAGCCACATTAGTTGGATGTAAAGTAATTTTTATTGTGATATTGCTTTCATTTTCTTATTTTATCTCTTTATGAACTTTATTTTAGCTGATAAACACATAAAAGTTATACATGTTTTCAGGGTACCATGTGATGTTTTGATACATGCACACACTGCCTAATATCTAAATAATATTAAACACATCTATGTGTTCAGACATTTAACATTTCTTTATGGTGAAAACTTGGAAAATCATTTCCTCTATCTTTCTTAGATGTGCTATATATTATTGTTACTATAGTCACTTTCTATGTGCACTAGAGCAGCTTGCTTCTCTCTAGGTGTAACTTAATACCCTTGGGTCAGGCTTCCCTCCACCCCCACTCCTTCACTCTCTATAGTCATATGCAATCATTATTCTTCTGCCAACTTGATGAGGCCAGCTTTCTCAAATTCCATGTACAAGTGAGATCATGACATTGCTTTTTCTCTGTTCCTGGTTTATTTCACTTAGCATAATTATCTCCAGTTCATCTATGTTATCACAAATTATGGTATTTTTGACGGCCTGAATAATGTTCATTTGTACACATGCACCACATTGTCTTTTGTTGACAGAGGTTTCTGTCCCACCCAGTCCCGCAAGTGTTCATTCCCAAAGAAACACAGAGGTCTACATTAATTATAAACTGGTTTGGCCTATTAGCTCAGGCTTTCTTATTAACTTTTACATCTTAAATTAGCCTATAATTGTTGTCTGTGTTAGACACATGGCTTGGTACCTTTTATCAGTGAGGCATTCTCATCTTGCTTCCTTTTGGTCTGGGTGATGACTGCAGACTAAGTCTTTCCTCTTCCCAGAATTCTCCTGTTCTTGTCACCCTGCATATACTTCCTGCCTGGCAACTGGCCAATCAGCATTTTATTAAACCAGTACAAGTAACAAATCTTTACAGTGTACAAGACCATTGTCCCACAGCAGTCTTTATCTATTAATTGATTAATGAACACTTAGGTTGATTCCATTGATGGCCTGGATAGTGTTGTGGTAAACATGGGAATCAGATGTTTCTACAACATACTGATCTCATTCCCCTTGGAAAGATACCCAATAGTGTTTCTTAGATCATACAGTAGTTTCTATTTTTAATTTTTTGGGGAACTTCCATGTTGCATATGACTATACATTTTGCATAATATCTGGGCTAATTTATAGTCCATCAACAGTGTACATGGGCTTCTGTTTTGATGCATCCTTACAATCACTTTGCATTTATTTATTTATTTTGCCTTTTGGAAATAGGCATTCTTATTAGATTGAACCTTACTGTGGTTTTGATTTGTGATGTTTAGTATATTTTCTTATACTTGTTGGCCTTTTGTGTGATCCTTTTGATAAATGTATATTTCAATTTTTAAATCAAGTAATCTTTTTGCTACTGACTTTTTGACCTTTTTTATTCAGAATATTAACCCTTTGTCAGATGTATATTTTGGAAATATTTTCTCCCATTCTATGGATTATTACCTATTCATGTTGTTCAATTTTTTATTTTGTGGAATATTTGATATATGCCTATTTCTCCTTTTGCTACTTTTAAAATTTGCATTTATTTCATGCATGTGTACATGGGTACCACAACATGTGTGAAGGTGAGAGGACTCTCCTTGTACCATCAAACTCATTACTAGGATTGGTCACAAGTGTCACTACTAGTTGAGCCATCTCACCTGCCCCTACTTCTTTTTGCTATTTGTGTACTTTATCCCACCCCTCCGTGTTTTTCTAGTAGACTCACAGCTTCAGTGTTACATTTAAGTCTGGGATCAATTGTGAGTTGATCTTTGCAGCTGGTAAAAGATGAAGGGTCTAGTTTCATTCTACTGCATGTGGGTGCTCTCCCAGCATCGCTTATGGCTTTTCACTGTGGTGTGTTCTTAGTACTCTTGTCAAAAGCAGGTTGTCTGTAGATACATAGTTTTGCTCTAAGTTCTCTATGCTTTTCCACTGGTCTATGTGTTTGGATTTGTATTAATGGCCAATCTACATTGTTTGCTCATGGCAACATTGTAGTGTGTTTTGTAATCAAATAGTGCAATGCCACATGTTTTTTTCTCAAGACTGCTGTGGCTTTTCTTTTTTGTTGCTGTTCTACCCAGATTTTAGATTATTTTTCTAATTCTATAACGACTATCACTGGGATTTTGATAAGAATATATCTGAATTTTTTTGCATAGTATATGTACTTTACTTATTAGTAAATAAGTAATTAGTAATAGTTAAATAAAATAATTAGAGTAGTTATTATTATTATTTTGTATGTATGTTATGTAAATATAAGTAAAGGAACACCCATACCATGCCGCACATGTGGCAGTTAGAGGACAACTTTTGGAAGTTGGTTGTCTCTTTCTACCCTGGGGTCTTGGGATCAAACTCAGGCTGTCAAGTCTGAACAGCAAAAGCCTTTACCCACTGAGACATCTCATCAGCCCTATGCATTTTAATAATAAGTAATGACTTCCTGTTCCTTGTGTTGTCTTCATTTTCTTTCAACAGTGTTTCATGATACTCACTGTAGGTATCTTTCACCTCTGAATTTATTCCTAGATAATTCATTTATTGATAACAGCTATAATTGAGATTACTTTCTTGGTTTCTATTTCAGATAATTCAGCATTGGTGCCCAGCAATGCTATTTTATCTTCTGTCTTGCAACTTCACTAAATTTGTTTATTAGTTCTAGTATTTTTTTTGTTAGAGTCTTGAGGTTTTCTGTGCTCTATCATGCCATTTGCAAACACTGACAATCTACTTCCCTCTAGTTTGGATGAGCTTCCTTTCTGTGTTCTTCGTGATTACTTTGGCTAGGACTTCTTGTACTAACGTTGAATAAAAGTGGTATAAGTGAGCATTTTTGTTTTGTTTCAGATCTTAGAGAAATAAGAATTCAGCCAGTGTTTCCCTAGTCAGTATAATGTTAGTTGTTTGGTTAGACCTATAGCCTTTTTTATGTTGAGGTACTTTGCATCTATAGCTAATTTGTTCCAGTAGTTTTATTATGAATGCAAGTTGAATTTTATTCATTGCTTTCTTCTGCATTCTGGTTTTTGCCCTTCATTGTACTGATGGATTATACTATGTTTGTTAATTGGTGAATACTGAGCCCTACCTGTACCCCTAGGACAAATTTTACTTAATCATGGTGAATAACCTTTTGAATGTGCTGTTGGGTCAAGTTTCTAGGATTCTGTTGAGGGTTTTTACATCTTTGTTATTCATCGATACTGGTGTAGTTTTACAAGAGCGATGCTGGCCTTGTAAAATCTACTTTGAATAATTTCCACCTCGTTTATGTTTTGGAATAATTTAGAAAGGACTGGCATTTGTTTTCCTTGCAAAAGTAGAATTTATTAGTGAAACCAGTTGGTCCTACACTTTTCTTGGATGGAAGATTTATTCCCAATTCAATGTCATTACTTTGTCTGTTCAGTTGTTCTATTTCTCCATGTTTTAGTCTTGGTAAGGTATATACTTGAAAATTTGTCCATTTCTTCTGTATAGCTTGATACTGTATAATAATAATTTCCAAAGACCTTTGTGTATTTCTGTGATGTCAGCTGTCTCAACAAAGAAATGAAAATTGTTTTTTAGTGTGTTTTTTTCCCTCTGTATCAGAATTTTTGGCATGTTGTGTCTCCATTTTTATTTGTTTCAAAAAAGTTTTCAATATCATTTTTTAATCTATCCTTGATCACGAATAAGTTGCCTAATTGACATGTATTTATTTGTGTAGTTTCCAAAGTTTTTCTTGTTGCAGACTTGTAGCTTTAATGCATAGGGTTTAGTTTGTTTTGTAGCCTGCTGTTGGACGTATCTCAGAGAATGTTGTGTATGCTGCTGAGGAGAAACATATTCTGTAGCTGTTGACTGGGATGTTTTGTACATGTCTATGAGGTCCATTTGGTCTAGCATGCAATTTAATGCCAATGTTCTTTTGTTGCATATGTCCACTGCCCCTGAAGGAGGGGCACAAAAGTCCCCAGCGGTTATTGTGCTGGAGTTTGTCTCTCCAGGTTTACTGATATTTGCTTTACATACTTACTTGCATATGTTTTATATATTGAGTACTTGGAATTGTTTTACTCAATTGATCCCTTCATCATCATCTTGTGTCTCCTTACTGATTCAGATTTAAAGTCTACATTACATTATATGGAATGGAGGTGTGAATATTCCTGTTTTCTTCTGGACTCAATTTGTATGGAACCTCTTTGTGGCAGAATTGTACTCTATACCTAAGGCTGACTTCAAACTCATGACAACCTTCTTTGCCTAAGTGTTGGGATTATAGATACAAGCCACAACATCTAGCCACCTTCCCTTTTAAGTTTACATCATGGAGTTTCTTCTATATAACATAGCTGGGTCTTCCTTTTGGTAATCCATTCCATTCTATTTGCATGCAGGTTATTGTCAATAGTAGGGTTGTACTGCAGTCCTTTGTAACTTGTTTTCAAGTTCAATTGTAGTTTCCTCTTGCCTCTCTGTCTTATACTCTTCCTTTGTGGTTAAGTAACTTACTCTATTGGTATGTTTTGATTCCTTTCTTATTTTTTGTTTATCTACTATAGAGAATTTTTGTGGTTACATTGAATGTTACAAAAACCTATTTTGATGAGAACATATTTTGAAATGATAACAATCAACATGATCATAAACATGAAAATAGAAACACCAAAAAAATCAGAAAATATACTGACAAAAGGTGCATAATGTAGTCCATTCTTCCACATAATTTGAATTTTAATACCTTATTTTATAATTTTTCTGTTGTCTATCTAGTAATAAATTAATGTATTAATTTTTAAATTTTTGTTTTTAGTTTACATGGTAGAGAAATGGGTGTGTTATCTAGCATGATTATGATATTAGAGCATTTTGAATTTATATAGTTATTTTTTCTGATTTTTGGTACTGAAGATTGAATCTAGAACCTCAAACATGATTCACAAATATTGTACTACTAACCTATATTCCCAGACCTCTTTTTCACTTTTTATTGTGAGAGAGTATCTCACTAAATTGTTCAAACTGGCTCACTCTGAAGCTGAGACAGGTTCCGAATTTTGTGATCCTTTTGCACAACTGGTTTGGGCCTCAATTAAGATTTTCTTTATTTATGTATCTATTTTTGTTTGGTGTGTGCATTTTTATACTTTTTATGTGTCACCTAAAATAAATCTAACAAATAATTATAACATATCATCCAACCAACAACTAAGTGACATGGGAAGGAAGAATTGGGAATTATATAGCCATTATTGTTCCGTAGCAATTCTCCATATAGCTGCTAGCTGCCTCCAGTAGTCATTTCTTTCAGGCTTAGTACTGCTTTCTGATGTCAGTTCTCAATAGAGCTCTGGGCTCTATCCTTGCTCTTTTAATTTTACTCTTTGAATCACTTTTTCTGTGAAATTTATTCTATGTTTGCCAATGAGTCATTTTTTTCAGTCTTATTTCTCCCATAATTGTTTGGAAGTATAAGCATCTTCATTTTGTGAGAGCTTCGGTCCACTTAGTCTGAGTCAGAAGTGCTTAGACCAGCAAAGACCTCTTACAAATTTTGTGGATTGTATGCCTTAATGGGAATTTATTCTGTAAGATTAAAAAAAAACAACTCTAACCAAAAACTTTTTTATACCAAGCCCTTTTGTATTTGGGGATCCCTGCCAAACTGTTAAATAACGTGTTAAGAATAACCAAGGGAGGGGGAGTTCTTTTCTTCACTGGTGTAGCCATTGACAAGTTGCTCATACTCCAGTAAATGACCTCTACCCATGCAAGTGATTCTCAATAAACTCAGTACATCACACATAGAAGATAGGAAGGTAGGAGAAAAACTAGTTGGGAAGAAGGAGGGGTCAGTGGAAGCATGAAGAGAGTAAGAGAAGGTAAAGAGGTCAGATATGATCACTAAATATTATATGCATGTAGAAAATTGTCAAAAAACAATAATAAAATCATGTACGCATACATACATTGATCTATATGCTAGTCTTATTAATTCTTTAAGGACTTCATATATGCATACAATGTATTTTGGTCACATTCACCCTCCGTTTCTTTTTTCATTAACTCCTCCCAGATCTGCCTTTCACCCCCACCCCAGCTTCATATCCTCCTTTTTAATAACAAATGGCCTATCTGTGCTGCCCATATGTTCACTTCCACTGCAGTAGCATCAACCCACCAGGGGCCATGCTCTTCCCCAGAGCTATCAGCCGCACATAACTCCTCACCTAAGGGCAGAGGCGTACTACTTATCTTACAGCCCACTCTTAACTTTGTGTGTGTGTGTGTGTGTGTGTGTGTGTGTGTGTGTTTGTTTGTTTTTGCACTGAAGCCAATTTCTAATTTAAGACTCTTTTAATTTGGGAGCTGAAGGGATGGCTCAGGATTTAAGAGTACTGGCTGTTCTTTCAGAGGACCGAGGTTTGTTTCCTAGCACCCACATAGTGGATCACAACCATCTGTAACTCCAGTCCCAGGGAATCCCATACTTTCTCTGGCCTCCATGGCACCAGTCATGCATGCAATACACATATCTGCAGGCAAGACACCCATACACATAAAATAAATAAGTTTTTAAAATTGTAAATAGTCATTTAATTTCTAGAGAGACCAAGAATGTTCTTTCCAGGAAGTCCTGCCTCCTTTAGAACACCTCAAAATTCTTCTTAAAAATCAGAGGAAAATTCTTTTTACTACCCTCTCTTTGTTTGAATGTTATATAGTTATGATAAACCAGTTGACAATTTACGTGGTTTGCCTGAAAATCTTAGATCCATCAATTCATTCAGCATTTTCTGTATTACTATAGGTGACTAAGGTTTTGTCAACCCTTCTATCATTGTGTAAAATGGGCTCCTCCTTTCTCTATCTTTCAAAAACACATCCAAAAACCCAGTTTCTGCTAAATTCCTTCGGTTAGTCTCCTTGAGGAGGAGGAACAACTTTAGAGGCTTCTGTGGTTACATGTTTTGGCACTTGCAATGGGATGACTCACATGTTGGGCTCAGCTGCGTCTGTGGACTGGATCACGTGGCTTGGGATTTTAATACTGTGATGGCTGTGTTGACGAGAGAGAGAATTACAGGAGGAGCTGAGTGGATACAAGTTGAGTTGATTTTTTTGATATAGCCTCAAAAATCACAAAGAATTGCTTCTATTGTGTTTTATTTGTTACTAGAGAGTCAGCAAAGTCAGTCCAGATTCAAAGAAAAAAAAGAAGCCAACTTGCCAACTTTATCTTCCAATGGTGAATGACTAATTGCATTGCAGAAGAAAGCATGTAAGACAGGAAATACTGTTGGGATGATTTTATTTAGAAAAATACAACATTGCATACTGTTATCTATTATTAGGTGATGTGGGGGATTTTCTGAAATTTTTGATCAATAATTTCTGGACAATAAGTGCCTCAATAGTAAGTGACTTGAGTTATTTCAGAGGACCGAGGTTTGTTTCCTAGCACCCACATAGTGGATCACAACCATCTGTAACTCCAGTCCCAGGGAATCCCATACTTTCTCTGTTGGTTCAAGTTGACAGTTGTTTAAGGAATACTGTCAACCAAAAAATCACCAGGGACTTAACTGTGATCAAACAAAAATTAGATTTGTTTAGCTATGTGCAGCAAGAAAGTTGTATCTGAGAAGAACTGTTAGGTACTTTAGTAAAAAGGAATTGCATGTTTTCATTTCCATAACAAAATACTGAATCTGGGCAACTTTATAAGGCTCATAGTTCTAGATGGCTCATGGCCATGGCACTGACATTTTCTTGGCTTTGGTGAGGAATTCAGGGAGGTTCATATCACCGCAGCAGGAGCATGGCAAGGAAAAATCATGCTACCAGATAAGGAGCTAAAGAGGTTGGGACACAACCTGGCCTTGTTCTCTCTCTCTCCCTCTCCCCCACTCTCTCCATGTGATGTGTATGGACATGTTCATGAGTGTGCACACATGCACACAGAGCTCAAAAGTCAGTATTAAATGCATTACTTTTCATCATTTTTTTTGAGACAAGCTCTAAATCTGGAGCTCGACCATTTGCTGAGACCGATATGGCTTCAGGGATTGACCTGATTCAGGCAACAAGGGAATGAAGAAAGGACAGACACACCTACAGATAAACTGTGGTCAGGTGGGCCTTCTGCCACCTGGGCCACTCTGATGTAGTGGCACCAATTATGCAACAACCCAGAACCTCAGCATGTTTTTAAGTAAAGCTCAGGGTGGTGGTGGGGGGAGGGGCGGGGGAGTTAGCTAGTCTCCGTAGGAGGTCTCCGTAGGGAAGCAGTCTCTGGTGCAGTTGCTAGTTTTCACACACATACTGAGCAGTCGTTCATAAACACTCACACTGCACACACTATCAGTCTGCCCACTCAGACCACATACGAACTTTGCCATTCCTCTGAGCTTCACCCCGGCAGAAGGCTTTGCCACGGCCCTGGTCTGAGGCTTTGGGGTACTTGACGTGGTCATGCCCATGTCAAACAAAAGACATTCCCTTGCTTTTCTCAGCTCGCCCACCCACAGCTAGACAGTTAGCCTAGCTGGCCAGCCGCTCCCAGTAACCTCTTGTCTCTGCCTTCTCAGCCCCGGGACGCTAGATGTCTGCAACACATGGGTGCTAGGGATCCAAATTCAGGTCCTTAGGCTTGGCTGACTGAACCACCCCTCCAGCACCCTTGAACTTACTTTTTTTCAAATTTTCATCTTATTTCTTTGACTTTAAACAGTATTTTATTCATTCTTTGATGATTTTGTACACATATGCAAGTTATTTTTTTGAGACATGGTCTCATTATGTAGCTGGCTTAGAATTTGCTATGTAGACCAGGATGGCATTGAACTCTCAGCGATCTGCCTGCTTCTGCCACCTGAGTGCTAGTATTAAAGGTGTGTGCCATAATGCCCAGCTGTACAGTGTATTTTGGTCATGTCGTACACCATTCTTTCCTGTACCCCTTTCATTCCCTCTGGAACACCTCTTACCCCCACTTCCATGTCTTTTGTTTCTCATAACCCAGTGAGTTTAATTAGGGATCACGTGCATGCACAAGGATATAGAGCTATTTACTGGACCATAGCCAACATCCCAGTGGCTACTTCCTTGAAGAAATATAACTGTTTCTCCTCCAGAAGCCATTAACTGTCAATAGCCTCTCAACTAGGGTGGGGCCTTATGAGGTCCTCCCCCATCCTTGCTGGAGTACTGACTGACTCCATCCTGTGCAGGTTTTGTTCAGGCAACCACAACTGCTGTTAACTCATGAATGCAATGGCCCTGTCATTCCACATTTTGTAAATCACATTTATTTGTGTGGCGGGGGTGAATGGGAAGGCAGGGGACACATGTGCCACAGAGTGTATGGAGGTCAGAGAACAACTTGCTAGAGTTTCTCCTTCATGATATAGGTTCCAGGGATCAAACTTATGTCCATCAGACCTTATGTCAAATACCCTTACTCACCGAGTCATCTTACTGGTCCAGGGTATTTGTGTCTCTCTCTCTCTCCTCTCTCTCTCTCTCTCTCTCTCTCTCTCTCTC
The DNA here is from genome assembly GCA_004026605.1 of Ondatra zibethicus. Taxonomy (NCBI): domain Eukaryota; kingdom Metazoa; phylum Chordata; class Mammalia; order Rodentia; family Cricetidae; genus Ondatra; species Ondatra zibethicus. The sequence continues at coordinate 76,097 of PVIU01002193.1, read as the reverse complement.
TCTCTGTGTGTGTGTGTGTGTGTGTGTGTGTATTGTTCTGAGACAAGGTTTCATGGAGCTTAGACTGGCTTGGGACTCTGGGACTTACCATGTGGTAAGGAATACTCTTGAATTCCTGATCCTCTGCTTTTACGCTATTGGAGTGATGGGATATCTCACTTTCACTAATGAGTTTTCTTTTTGCTTCCCTGTGCTCAGTACTTACTAAAGTTTTTTTCTCATTTTGAAGAATCTCTTTTAGCATTTCTTACAGGTTTAGTGAAGATGTGTTTCTTATGTGGTTTTTCTATGTGCAGTTGACTTTATTTCAGTTAGGGGAGCAACAACAACAGGATGCATACATTTATCCTGACTTCCGTAAGTGATGGAGGTTACTGCTGCTCTTTGCTTTCATATGTGAATATAAACTTATATCTAGATTTATTTGCTTTCAGCCTGAATATCCTTGCTTAGTATCTCTCAGAAAGTGGCTTTCCGAGAGAGGGAGTCTCTCAGTTTGTGTGTGAAAATGCTTCAGTTTTCAATGGTAGTTTGGGTGGTTGTGGAAGTCTGGCTTGGCAATTTTATTTCTTTCAGTATTTTGAGTCTGTCAGGCCACTGCCCTCTGGCCCCTGTGACTCTGATGTAAAATCAGTTTTTAAGATTATCCAGATTCCACAGTCCACGGTGCATTGTCTGTCTCTTGCTGCCTTTAAAAAAAAAAAAAAAAACTTTTACTCTTTGGATGTTTACTCTTTGGGGAGCTGCCATTCCACTCCCAAATAAATCACATGGAGGCTTATTCTTTCTTGTAAATGTCCAGTCTTATCTTGCCTTGTTTCTAGCCAGCTTTTCTTAACTTAAATTTTCCCATCTATCTTTGGCCTCTGGGCTTTGATCGTTCCCTATTTCTGTATGCTGGAGAGCGAACACAATGAACATCGCCTGCCACCATCCTGACAGTAGAACTTGCCACCACTTTCTTGGTTTCCTGATGTATGTATGTATTTGTGTGTGTGAAAGAAAAGGGGGAGGAGAAGGGAGAGCACCTGCGCAACATGAAATCCAGACAAGGATGTTGCATCGATCACTCAGAACTCACTTATGGGCATTTTCTGGACACCCAGCTTGTTACCTGGATGCTGAGATCTGAACTATGGTACTCACAATACCAAGCAATCTCAACCACTGAGCTATCTCTTCAGTCCCACCATTCACCCTTTAAGGCTATATGTGCCTTTGCCTGATCTGATCCTAATTTTTTTTTTTTTACCACTTTTATCTTGTTCCAATTAGAAACTGCATTGCAGGACAGGATTCGCCTAACATGTAAATATCAGTTGTCTTTCTTAATGATTAAATGAAACAGTGTACACAAAGTGCACAGCACATGGCACAAAGGACCTGATACTATTATGTGCTTTATACATCTACATTTCTTAATGAGGGAATCTTATAAGGAACATTAGAAATCCCTTTAATCATTATGATTTCAAATGTGTTGCATGATTATTTTAAAGATTCTCTAGACTTTAAGAATTGTAAGACCCTGTTGGCTTGGTTTTGATCAGTGGTGCTTTGTGGGATTTTGATGACACATCTTAACCTGATAGAAGACTCACTAGGGTCTTTGAGGCGCTACATTTCTGTCTTCTGGCTTATTTACATATATGGGATGAGATTTTATTTGTGCTTTGAATACAATCTCTGTAATTTTGCATGCATCTATTGATAATTCATGACACATGAGATACAAGGCATAGCTGAATGAAATTTACAGAAAATTCTGATTAAAGTCTTACTCTGATAATGGCTTCTACTGAAATATGGACATTGGTGTATTTCTCTTTGCCTTGTCAAAGTTGTCACGCTCAGGTGAACTTCTCCCTTTGGGTCTGTAGGTGGCAATATCTAACCAGAAATGCTCACATGCGATTGTTGACCACAAGAATGCATTCAGCCTTCAAATTGGATGATTACATACAGATGCCCTGTTTAAAATGTGGCGGAGTGTTGCCTGAGTTTGAATACATAATCAGACACCAGCTTTGCTAGGCCCCCATATTTACATATATTTGAACGGCTGCCTCTGTCTTCTGTGATCCACTGGGTGAGGTCTTCTGGGATTTCCCCTCTCTCTCCCCTGCTGACTTGCTAAGGTACCTTTCTGGCTCTTCTTGGGAATAACTGCTCCCTTACAGAAATACCCACTTCTTCCCCGTGCTTTGGTATAGCACCTGTCCATCCTCTCCACAAGGGAGAGGGTTAAAAGAGAGAGCCAAGAAATGAAAGTTCGTGCGCTCACACAGCTCTGGAGCGCATCTCCATTGCCATTGCCGTGGCTCCCACAGACATCCCGTGTACTTTTCTCCTCGTTAGTTTTCCTCGCCCTCTCTTTACCAGGTTGCTAGCAATGATGATGTTGAGAAAATCCCCAAAGAACTAGCCATTTGCTCTGTGGACACGGAAGACAGGAAACAACTCTAAGCGTCAGTCGTGTTTTGTGTCTTTGAGGAGTCAGGACTAACTAGCCAGCCACACACAAAAAGTGGTGGGGGCAAAAAAGCAGGCAAATCGGGTATGGTGGTGGTGTGTGTTCCTGTAATCTGAATATTTGGGAAGTAATGGTAGGGGAATCAGGAATTGAAGGCTAACATGGGCTACAGGAGACTCTATTTCTAAACAATCAGAAGCATAAAACTAGGGACTGGAAAATGGAGAAAGGAAAATAGGGATCATTCAACCTAGAGTAAGCAGTGCCCCTGGACTTCTCCATTGGCCAGAAGTCAAAACTTCCCATTCCTCGTGCCAGGGTACCACAGTTCCAAAGAAAGGCTCTTGAGGAGGGGGTAGAATGGGGAGGAGGAATCATTGATGCAGTACTATGTTAGTGTTGTGTTCATTCAAGTTCAAAGTCTGTGTAGAGATTGCACAGAAAAGGTTTTTGACATTTCAATTGCATGTGTGTGTGCGAGCATGTATGTGTGCATGTCCGTGTTGGGGGGGCACATGCATGTGTGTGTGTGATACACAACAGCCCAGGTGTAGAGGTCAGAAGACAGCTTTCAGAGTTATCTCTTCTTTGCTCTGTGGGTTTTGGGGATTTAAGTATAATCATTATACATTTGTAAATTTTATTTATATATAGTACATATAATATTGATTTGCATATTAAGTTTATTTGTCTAAGTAAAGTGTGTCTTTTAGAATTAATTTACCATTACAGGCAGTATTTCTATAAAATAATTTGGTTCATTTTGTTAGTGACATTTTCTTTTCTCACCAATAATCTGTTTTAGTTCAAGACAGTGTCTCATGTTATTTTGAAAAAAAGTTAAATTGCTTTATAATATTTACCAAGCCTGGGAATTAGAATGCTTCATGGGAAGTACTGGCACAGTGTCCATGAGCCTTTGCTATTAATTGCTGCAACTCTCACTGCAATTAGAGCAGAATATGGAAGATTGGCAGTCATTTAGTCATAGAAAGAAAACACAAAGCTTATTTACCAAACTGAAAAGAAATTAGGAAAGCTATTTTCTTCAGAATACATATCTGCTCAAATGTACTTTCTTAATTATATTTTGTAAGTGATAACTTTTATCTCTTTAATCTCTTGGTTGAAAATTAAACATCAGTTGATTATCCATTAAGCTGCAAATCATGGGTACTAGGAAATTTGAAAGATACGATTCTAGCCAGGTGTGTGTCTCAGAAAGGTAGTAATAATTCAGCTTCTGGCTGAAGTTGACCAAATCCCTTTCTGTAGAGAGGCGGGGTCGTGGTGTGGACAAACCCAAGGTTTGGCTTCAGACCTGCATATTAAGTTCTCCATAGCACTCACTAACTGCTGGCCTTCCTGGGCCTCGGGTTTCTCAGCTGTAAAATGGGACAAACACCTATACTGAAATCCTTAATATAAAATGGTAGCTTTACAAATCCCATTAGCTTAATCTGAGCAGCTTTATTAGGAAGTAGGTTTTATCTGGGTTTGTTGTTGTTGTTGTTGTTTAGTTTTTCGAGACAGGGTTTCTCTGTGTAGCTTTGGTGCCTGTCCTGGAACTAGCTCTTGTAGACCAGACCAGCCTCGAACTCACAGAGATCCACCTGCCACTGCTTCCTGAGTGCTGGGCTTAAAGGCATGCACCACCACTGCCCGGCTATATGTTTTTTTTTAAGATTTCTTTTACTTTTAATCATGTGTATATGTGTGTTTCTAAGTGTGGGATGTGTGCATGAAAGTGAAGGCGCCCATAAGGTCCAAGAGAGAGTGTCAAATCCCTTGAAGCTGGTATTATGGGCAGTTGAGCTGTCTGATGTGGGTGCTAGGGACAGAACTCTGATCCTCTGCAAGAGCAGTGGTATATACCATTAATTGCCAACTCTTTCTCCAGCTCCTGCTTTTATGTGTTATGGATGAGTTACTCAGGGCTCCAGTTCTGTACAGTGCTTTCCCTCAGCTGCGTGTCAAGCATGGCTGGGAAATGGATATCGTGGATAACACTGATGATTTAAGGGGATTGTTCAGTTGTGATCTAGTTGCCCCTGACACACCCATGGTACTGCATGGCCAGGGCTGCTGTTGTGGTTGCTGAAACTGCATCCTCAACTGTGTTCAGAAACCTGAGGACAGAGAGTTCATTTTTAATAGAGAGCACCATTTCCAACCCCATTTGCACTCAATTGCTGATGGTGAGTTTCTCTGAACACATTGCACAAGCTGTGGTAACACTATAGTTGGAGACCACTATACAAAGTATGTTCGAGAAAAGGAATTTGAAAAAAAGAAAAGAAAAGGAATTTGACCACTTTTTAGTAGAGAATTCTTGTTTGGGCTGACAAGAAAGGTTGGTGAGGCCATCAGGTGTCTCAAAAGTGAAGACTACGTTGTAGGCACTTGGACGTTCTGGAGTGGGGAAGCTTTGATGCTGAAGCACCCTCTCGCAGGATGCTGAGCGGGGCAAGACAGGAAGCCAGGGAAACACTCGACCTACTGAACTGTGCTAGATGGGATATGGGGTATGATGAAGGCTTGGACTTAGGCAGTAGCAGTGGGAATGGACAGGAATAAAAACAACCAAAGAAATCTGGATATGTACAGGTGACCAAAGGGGTTAAGTGGTCAAGGAAGAAAGCAAAAGTTTCAAAATAAATTCTCAGGAAGTAGATTCCTTTCTCTTTCTTTCCGTTTTCTTCCCCCACCCATCTCTCACTCTTCCTTCCATCTTTCTCTTCCTCCCTCCCTCTTTCTTCCTTCTTTTTTTCCCTCTTTTCCTCCTTCCATATTCCTCTTCCCTTTTCTTCCTTTCATTTCATTCTTTTATACAGAATCTCATTCTTTATCCCAATCTATCCTAGAAGTCACTATATAGCTCAGGATGACTTTGTAGCTCAGGCTGACTTCAATTCATGGAGATTCTCCTATGTTCTGAGTGCTAGGACTACAAGGACCACCACACCCAGTTCGCTGTATTTTAAGTGTCTATCAAATGATCTTGCAGTCCCAGAAACAAGCTAGAAAGGCACCGAAACACAGAGAAAGCAGCATCTGAGATATGTATGTTTTTAGGGCTCGGCTCATGAAACATACTTTGATTCCCACCAATATGCTATGCTGTCCTCTGGGTGTGTTCAGGTAGCCCGCAGAACTCTATTAAAGTCCTAGGCAAAATGACTATGTGGTTAGTCACACCAACACCCTGCTGCCTGAATATAGCTTTTGGTTCAGTCACGCGAAAGAGAGGGTTTACTGAATGGCTAATCTGGGCATCAGACCAGCAAACAAATAGACTGTTGGAAGTGACCAAGAAAACATGCTATGTTAACCTCGGATTGATGTCATCTGATAGACTCTTCACCTTTTCACCTGGGTACAGCCTCCTTCAAGGTGGGGAATTTTCATTTTGCTCATTGCTGTAGCACCGTGCCAGGACAGAGCCTGCTCCCCAGTAGATGCTCAATCAGGGATCCCAAGTGTGGCCTACCACTATCTCCTCTGTGCTGGGCACAGAGCTAATGGCACTGGAGGGATGAATAATGATTGGTTTCATTGTGCAAAATATACTAACACAGTAAGTCAATGTTGACATCAGATATCCAGCAGTATTGAAAGTATGTACCTTTTTTTTTTTTTTTTGAAAAAACAAACTCTAGTGATGATCTAGAACAATTCATGGAAAATCAAGGTGCAGCCAGCCCGGGCGTCCTCATTTTAACGACAAGCCTCAGCAAGCCGTTCATGCGACTGGAGAAGTATGTTACTCTCTTGCAAGAGCTGGAGCGACATATGGAGGTAAAGGAAAACAAGCTTCAGCAAGGTCCTCTGCCCACTGGGGTCCTGTGTGCTGCACAAACCAGCTTTGTTACGAACCCAGAAAACATCTTCATTTCCAATTCTACTTGATCTGATCTTCCGTCTTCCCCAAAGACCTCCTAACTTTCCTCTTTATGCAACAAAAGATGATCCCCCCTTCTTTCCTGCTGCACAGTTATCGTTATTCCACCTCTTCGCTCATCTCTTCCAGGTCTCAGCCCTGTTGCTTCCTTCGAGACTATGCTCATTGATTGACTTAGGTTTCCTTTTGTCATTTTGTCCGTAGAGCAGTGGTTCCCAGCCCTCCTAATGCTGTGCCCCTTTAATACAGTTCCTCCTGTTGTAGTAAGCCTCAACCACAAAATTATTACATTGCTACTTCATAACTGTAATTTTGCTACTGTTATGAATCGTAATATGAGTGTGTGATATGCAGGCTATCTGCCATGTGCCTCTAAGGGAGGCTCAACCCACAGTTGAGAATTGCTGCTGTAGGCCATGGGCCACTGGCAATCAGACCTACAAATCGCTATCGTTCTGGTGTACTAACTAACATTACTGTGATAGGAAAAGCAAACCAACATCAGAAAACATAAAGACCGACCAAAAAAATGAAATAGAAAAAATATGTTTGTTGCAGATAGGAACACTGTAGACATTTGCTTTTCTGACTCTGGCATTTGTTATAAATGGGTCCAGTGCTACTGTATTACTGGGCATCAGTATATCTACAGCAAATCCACTCACATTTTTGTTCATGAACTGAAATGTTATTGGTAATGAATGTAGTGCAACTACAATCTTTTCTAAATATTAGGAATTGCAACGAGGTCTGATCATTGAAAATTAAGCACCCAGATCCCGTTGTGATTTTTCAAAGCAGGCACATTGCCTTGAGCTGTTCTTTCCTGATCTTGCATGGGGTGTGGAGGCGTGGGTGGGAAAGACTGTGTTTACCCTAGTTGCTCTTCCTGTGTCTGGAGAAAGGTTTTGAGGTTTTAAAGGGGTTGGTTATCTTTAAAGAAAACGGTTCCATGCTGCGGTGCTTGTCAGCTTTTGTAAACACTGAAAGCGCCCTCTCTGAGTGAAAAGCCCATTTTCAGGGTATTTGAAGTGCCCAAAAGTTGGAGGGAGTTGGGAGCTGGTGGGTAAAGGCTGCAAGAATATTTCAACTGGGGTTCTTGTTGACCTTGGGATGCCTTTCCGTATGCTAAGGCAGTTCGCCAGGCCCTTTGAAGTTTGCCCTCCTTCCTTATCACAAAAATCCAGAAACTGTCACTTTTCGAAGGGCCACAGCACACTGCTGCAGTGGGAACACAGCTAAGCTGAGGAGGAACTCCCAGGCCTATGCACTCCTCCTACCGCCTCCCTCACTCCCTCACAGGCTTCTAGCCCAGTCTCCATTTGACCACATTTGTTTTGACTTCCTGGGAGCGCACCAGTAGGCCAGCGCCATGCAGGCTTCTCATCCATCACCTGTTAGGATAAGTTTTACCATGGAAGAATGCACACTGACTTTCCGTGAACAGTCCTGCCTGTGGTAGGCCTCAGGCCTCTAGCTCTGCTACCCTGTTTTCTACTCGAGACTGGATGAGCAGAATTGGCCTTCTCATTTCTCCAACTGAATTCAGGGGTAAGTGTACACATCCCTAGGTGAGAATGCCTGGCATATCCATATTCCTCAACATTAGGTGCACTACAGGATCAGTGATGTCCCTCCAAGTGACTATATTAATTATTAAATATTATTTTCAAAACAATTTTTAAATGTAAATATGTTTTGATTGCATTCTTTTCTTCCCCCAAGTTCTCTCCTCCTTCCTCCTCATCCAGCTTTAGGTTCTTTCACAAAAAACAACTCCCCAAGCCCCCCAAACCTAGAGAACAAAATGCAGCAACACCCAAAAAGAACAAAACAAGACCACCGACCTAACCAAATAAAAGCACACAAACAGTGGAGCCCATTATTTCTTGGTCATGGAAATGAGGACTCTTACCTCAATAATGATACCTATTATGCTGTTACTAAACATATGATGCTTTATAAACTATCTTAAAAGTCTATTGTGCTTAGCTAAACACTGCTGTTCTACAATATGTATGTATATATGTATGTATACATTAAAACATATTATTATCTACCATAAATATGTATAATTTTTCTTGTTAATTAAAAAGAAAAGATAATAGTAAACTCAAAGGTTATATGCAGAATAGTCAGTTGTATAATATAATAAGTTAAGAATTAAAAAAAAATACCAGAATTTAGGATCTCAGTACTTCTAGTAATTAGGTGATTAAGAAATTTTCGGAGGCTGAAGAGATAGCTCAGCAGTTAAGAGTAAATCCTAGTTCAGATCCCAGCACCCAAGTCAGCCAGCTCACAAGTGCCTATAGCTCTAGTCAGCTCCAGAGGAATCCAAAGCCTCTGGCTCCTCTACCACCTACGCTCATGTGTGTACCTCTCTCTCTCTCTCTCTCTCTCTCTCTCTCTCTCTCTCTCTCTCTCTCTCTCTCTCTCTCTCTCTC
>PVIU01002193.1:42038-67176 GCA_004026605.1 Ondatra zibethicus | reverse complement strand
TAGTGAAGATATAAGCCAATTCCATCACACACACACACACACACACACACACTTGTGCATGCACACGCACACTTCTGCCCTTTTGTCCTTTTGTGGCCATATGCTCATCCGACCTCATCCATGGTAGCTTCCAGTCTCCTCTAATTCTGTTTTTATTATTTATTTTTAATTATTTCTCTTATTTTTGAGATTATGATATAATTACTTCATTTCCTCCTTCCCTCCTCCCTCCAAACTCTTCCACATACCCCTTCTAGCTCTCTTTCACTCGTGACCTCTTTTTTCATTAGCGTTGTTACATACATATATGCATATGCTGATATTGTTTTTAAATATATTCCTTTGATAGGACACTCATCCGGATCATCAAGACATTCTGAAAGCAATCATAGCATTCAAAGCACTCATGGTATGTGACACTCTCAGATTGTCATTCTCCATTTTGTATACTTTGTTGCTGAAAGAATGGTTTGTGTGTAACAGTTCTTTCATTCAGCAGAGGTCCTAAGGATGAAAGCAATAAGCTCTCAGGACAGTAGTTCTGTGATTGTTACATTTGGTTTTGTTCTCTGCAAATCATGCTTGCCTATGAAAGGCTGCCAGACTGAGGGTATAAAGCAATCACATTTGAAAGTCTTGGCCACATTAAGCATTGATGTGTAGGTGGGGGGTTTCCTTTTTTTTCTTTGTCTTTACCCCCATTGCTCACCCTATGTATGTATAACTTGTCATTCTCTGATTGGCATCAATACTGGATTTCACTGTTTATGCCAAAATATGTGAATTTGTTCTTTTGCATGTGAAAAAGGAATCTTTTCTAAAAGAAAAAAACACAAATGTACTAAAATGAAATTGCTTAATATAGATTGCTAGCCGAGGTAGCTATTATCTTGCATCTTGAGAATCAAGGTTAGCCTGTCTCCTTGAACCCACTGATGTAAAACCTTTGATGCCATTTCAGAAGGAAAAAAAACCCCTTTATTTTGAGCAATGTGTTAAATTTAGATATATTTGACATTTCTAAAGCCTTCTGTGGGATTTGGACCAATGTTTAGCTTTTGATCCTTGCTAGAAGGTGGCTGCATAGCCCTCCTCAGTACTTCACTTTTATTGCTTTTGAAAGGTAAATAACTGATGTGTCAGTGCTTAAAGGGAAAGCTGAAGATCAGGCAAGCTCTTATGATAAATTTGTACCTGTTGTCAGGCAAAAGTAGTAAAAAATACCTAAAGTTTTACATGGCTCCACTCAGTAGAACAGCTCACTCAAACCCATGATGGTGTGGCACTTGTTGCAACCTCTATCTCTTTTATTCATTCTTCTGCAAATGAACATAGAAGACCAGAGGGTTCAGTTCAAAGTCAGTGCCTCAGTTACATAGTGAGTTCGAGGCCAGCCTGGGTTGCACAAGACCCTGTCTGAACAAAGGAAACTAAAATACACCCCTCTAACAACAAAAAAGCAAATGCGCTTCTTGTGTTGTAAAACTCACTTTGATAGTGGTAATATATTTACTGCAAATACATATGCTTAAAAGTCTGTATAATGTATTTATTTCTTAAAGTCTTAGTTAAATGATCCAACAGATTTTTTCCCAAAAAGTATTATACATTCATGTGGACAAAATAGCATAATGAACCATTTGCTTAGACTTCAATTATTCATTTTGGAATGAGTACTGCTAAATTACTCTGAGATAGCGTTACTCTTCTGAAACAGGTTTTATATCTCTCTCTATATTTCATGCCCCACATAGTATTGGCAGACTGTTTCTTGATTTGAATTTCCAATTTAATCATCATGAAATCCACTTGGATCTATTTTCCTCCAATCCCTTTAGGAATAAAAATCAGCTTAGTGTTTTACAAGGCACTGTTGCTCCCTAAACAAAGTCAGGACAGTGCATGTGTTTCATGATAAACTCAGTTAGATATGCTGTGACATAAAAAAAAAATTCTTTTTGCCATTCTATGTTTTTAAAACTCGAAGAGTAATTTTTCTCCATTTTTCTTGTCATCAAGTTGATACCTTGTTAGAGAGTGAGCATAGATCATATAAATAAAATCATGTAGTAATTATAGCCCTATCTTGGCTCTACTTCAAGGGACTCTGCTCCTTAACTCTCCAGACTCTTCACGGGGAGGGAGCGATAAGCTCCTTCTTACCACTCGATCTTGATTCCTTGGCAAAATGGAAGCTCTCCCCTCTTCCTATAGCATTGAAAGGCTCAAAGCTATGTAGTGTATTTGCTTGTCTGGCAGGAGCACGGATGGTCAAGGATTCAGGGCAAGGGATAAAGAGCTTCAGTGAGAAGCAAGGAGTCAAAAAACGTACCTTATTTTGAACTTGCTTTGAGTCTGAGAAGTTTAGCCATCTGTCTCACCTGAATCGCTTTTGCATCTGTAGGGGCAGTGCCAAGATCTGAGGAAGAGAAAACAACTGGAATTGCAGATCCTTTCGGAACCTATTCAGGCATGGGAAGGAGACGATATTAAGAGCCTGGGGAATGTGATCTACATGTCGCAAGTGATGGTGCAGTACGGAGCCTGTGAGGTAAGCCCTCGGCCTTGCTTCTCTCATACTTCCTTTCCTTTATTTGTTCTTCCGTCAAGGACAACTGGGGTACAGGCAGAGGGAATAGAAAATAGAGGGTAACTTTGAGAAACATTTAGATGGCGATATCAACCGAAAAGGGTGGCTTATGGGATGCAGAAGATAGCAGCTACAATTTAGACCTGCTAACTTTCACAAGACCCTCGGTGTCTATCTGCATGGAGATGTCCTGTGGGCAGCTGTTAATGCACTATGGGAATGTAGGTGAGAGGTCCGCACTTAGGACAGAGATTTAGACTCTCTGACAAATGTACCTTTCTAGAAAGTACATATCCAAAGAGAAGCACAGAGGTTGAAGATGGATTATTTCTTTTAGGAAGAGGCCAGGGTAGGAGAGACATATCATGTCACCTGGTATGATTTATTGGATGTTAGCATTGTCTCCCCTCTCCGTAAACACCTTCCTATACTCTCTGATGCACTTGTGGCAGAGATTCATTACTGCGGGTTGGTAAGCAATCTCATTAAAAATGCAGAGACCCTGGGGAAGGTTAATGCAGTGAGGGTAACTATTAGTCATTCATATCTTTGGGATAAAATCCTTGGGTGAAAGGAGGAGGAAGCATTGTGGGACTCTGTGGGGGACACAAATATGACAATAGAAAAGAACTGGGGATTGTCGGGTCACTGAAATTCCTGGAGGAGTAATTGAAAGTGGCCAGCCAGCTTAGTGTTCTGGAAGGGTCAGAGGTCAAGGAGTGTGAGGACAAAAAGAAGCCATTGGATTTTGCTAGAAGGCAGTTATTGATGAGTTTGAGAAAGCAGTGGGGGAGTGCAGTTAGCGGCGAATCAATGGAGAGAAAATGAAGGCAGCGAGTAATTTGGCAATAAAACGTCAAGGAACGAGATATTATGAATGAAGAGCCACATGGGGTGAGCAAGGGCCTTGAGACGGTGATGAACATATGTTAAAGGCAAAAGAGGAGGACCGAGTGAAACAGGAAAGGCTGCTGAAGAAGGACAATGTCTGTGGAAGGGAAATGAGGCAAGAGAAAGATGGGAGAGTTGTTCTAACAGTTCTGAAGGTTTACTCTATTCAAGTGGGAAGGAGATTGAGGAGATAGCTGTGAGAATAAGTGCGTCAAATGGTTTTTTTGGTTTTTTTTTTTTTTGGTTTTTCAAGACAGGATTTTCTTTGTGTAGCCTTGGTTGCCCTAGAACTAGCTCTGTAGACCAGGCTGACCTCAAACTCACAGAGATCCACTTGTCTCTGTCTCAAGATGGACCTTTTGTACCTATTAATTTTGACTCTGTTAAGGGGATCAGAGTGGCCCTATGTGTTAAGTTTACTTTAGTGCAATCAAAACCTGTAGTTGACAATAATGCATTATAATAATCTTAAAGGAGCTAGAAGAGAGAGTTTCTTTTCACTAATAAGCAATTTATACATTGGTTTGTTTGTTTATCGTGTATGCACGTGTGTGCATCGGGCAGAAGACACTGGTAGGGGTTGATTCTCTCCTTCTGCCACATGGGTCCTGGGAATTGAACTTAGGTCTTCAAACCATCCACCAGACTTGCTGTCAGATAAGTCGTGATAGCACCAGCCCACTGGCCCTAGAAAGGACTTCGGGTATGCTTGTCAGGAAGAATTGACAAAAGTTTAAGATAGTAGACACACTAATAACTTGGATTTGGTCATTGCATAATGTATACATGAATTGAAATGCCACATTGTTTCTTATAAGTGTGTACAAATATGTTATGTGCCAATCCAAAAAAAAAAAACCATGAAATTGGGCTGAGGGTGAAGAGGACAGTGGATTTAATATGTACAAGGCCCTGTTTTATATTTCCAGCATCATACACAGACCAAATAATCCACACCAGTTTTTAAAAATGTATTTACATCTTTGTCTTACATGTCATACAGTAACTATTTCTCTGTGTGTGTGTGGACTTGTCCATGTATATGCTTCTGGGAGGAGGCCAGAGGTTGATAATAAATGTCTTCCTCTATTACATTCCAAGTTTATTTCTTACTGAACCTGGAGCTTACCGATTTTTGTCTAGACTGGATAGCCAATAGGCCCCTAGATCCCCTTGGCTGCAACCCTACAGCACTCAGTATTTTAGATGCTTGCTGCTATGCTGGCCACATACCTGGTTGCTAGGAATCCTAACCCAGTCCCTCATACTTGAGCAGCAGGTACTTTAGCCACTGAGCCCACAATTATCCTAGTATTAATGATTAGAAGTAATTTAATGACTGGGAATATTAGCAGACTATAAATTTATTTTGTATTTATTAAAAAAAATTTGTTTATTTTACAACCTAATCTGTTTCCCCTCCCTCCTCTCCTCTCCTTCAATTTCCTCTTCTCACCCTTCTTTATCCCCCTCCACTCCTCCTCTGTTCAGAAAGGGACAGGCCTCCCATGGGCGTCAACAAAGCCTGGCACATCAAGTTGAGGCAGGACCAAGCCCCTCCCCACTGCATCAAGGATGGGCGAGGCAACCCAGAATGGGGAATAGGTTCCCCAAAGCCAGCTCAAGTGCCAGGGACAGGTCCTGATCCCACTGCTAGGAGCTCCACAAACAGACCAAGCCACACAATTGTCACACACATGCAGAGGGCCTAGGTTGGTCCCATTCAGGCTACATTGCTGTCAGTCCGGAGTCCGTGAGCTCCCATAATCTTGGGTCAGCTGTAACAGACCATAAATTTCTTATCTGCTGAAATAGTAGCTTCACTTAGCTACTATTCAAAGTAAAGTTATATTTTAGTTACGGGAACTTTGAGAGAGTTACTTTGTGTCTGGAACTAGCATGTTACACTGTTCCAGAATCTTTGTGGGTTCTGACCCTCACACAATCGGGGAATAATGTACATACTTGTTTGGCACTTTTGAGTTGGCTATCATTTTATAATTCACTGCCAATGCTCAGGTCGATGATTATGTAAGGTCTGTATTTTTTTTTTATTTCAATAACATTTTTTTCATTTATGTTACATACCAACCAGTGTCCCCTTCCCTCTCCCCATACACCCCTCCCATCCACTCCTTCTCCATCTCCATTCAGAGAGGGCCAGTCCTCCCATGGGCTTGTGCAAAGCCTGGCACATCTAGTTGAGGCCGGACTGAGCTACTTCCCGTGCATGGAGGCAGGACCAGGTAATCCAGCATGGGGAACAGGCTACAAAAAGCCAACTAAGTGCCAGGAAGAGGTCCTGCTCTCACTGTTAGAAACCTTCCTAAGAGACCAAGCTACACAACTGTCACACACATGCAGGGGGCCTAGGTCGTTCCCATGCAGGCTCCCTGACTGTTGGTCTAGAGTCCATGACCTGCCAGGAGCTCAGGGCAGCTGTCTCTGTGGGTTCCCCCACCTTGACTCCCCTGGCTGGTACAATCCCTCCTCCCTTTCTTTCGCAAGACTCTTGGAGCTCAGCGTAGCACTTGTCTGTGGATCTCTGGTAAGGCCTGGATTTTGAAGCAGTGCTTTCGGGAGGTCTTAACAAAAGCAGTTCAATGTCCTCCCATTCATGATTTTTATTCTACTTCAGGAAAAAGAGGAGCGATATTTTATGCTGTTTTCAAATGTCTTGATAATGTTGTCTGCAAGTCCTCGGATGAGTGGCTTTATCTATCAGGTGAGTAGCTCCGAGTAAAAGAAATGAGCAGAGGCCAGATGAAAACAGGCTTCCCCTCAGACGTGATATAGGCACGATGGCATTTGGAACTCAAGCCGACAAGGGGAAAATGTTCTAAACCTTCTATAATGAACCTGCTTGTGAAAACAGATGTTCTTGAGATCAAAGACCTTTGTCGTCATGTAATCCTGTCCCGGCTATCTGCTGCTCTGCCTATGAGCTAAGTTTCCAGTTGTGTAAATAGAAATCTAAATCTATAATTGGGTAAATTAGTAACAACAGTTTACAGACCCATATCGTTACTGCTGAATACCACAAAGCTGGGACTTGATCCTGTGATTGTCATATTGTAGCCATATTATATTATTTGGGTTTGTAAGAAGCCAGTCCTTAAATGACTTAGGGGATGAAACCTCACTCAGGCTGTTCCCAAATTGTAGATCATTATGCTGTGATTCTGTTATATGTGGTCCTGGCCATTACTCCCTTTCATAAAATGTGGGCCTTTGCTTTTCAATTCATATGGAAATGTGGTAGAAAGCAAACTGTTTGAAATCGTGAGCTTAGGATTTAAGGTGTATTAGCCAAAACATACTTCTCCCTTGCTTTTTTTCTAATTGAAATCTAGACTAGGGCAGCATTATATATTGTCAGACTAGTGAAACATGTCTAGCCATGTGATTTCTGAGAAGATCAAAAGTATGAGAGAAATACGTACAGTCATAGACTTAATAAGAATATTTTTTCTTCTTCTAGGGAAAAATCCCAATAGCAGGGATGGTGGTGAATAGATTAGATGAAATGGAAGGGTTTGACTGCACATTTGAAATCACAGGTATGTAATTTTCTCCTTTTCATGTAGCTACTTCAAATCCTTTTTGGAAGAAAGTGGAGTTTAAACAAATAAATGCTATTATTTTCTCCTGTATAGTCCCTAATCAGGTTTTACAGGGATGTGGCAAAGCCCTTTCCATTCCCCAGGACAACTAGAGTAGACTAGCAAAACAATGAGGCTTCTTGTCATTTAATAGCCTTGGCTTTGCCATTACTTTCCATCTTTTCTTGTATAAAAGCTACTTGCGAGAGCTAGAGAACAGCAAAATGGACCGACCTTCTCCTTCTCTGTCATGTGGTCCATGGTGGCCAAGAAGCCAAAGGTGTGGCCTTTTGTCACCAATCTTATCAGACAATAAACTGGCAGGGTGTGGTTGTGTTCTAAATAGCCACGAAACTTTCTATACAAATTAAGCCCAATATTCAAATTCCCTCTGACATTTTAGGCTATTGTCCCCTTTGCCAGGCCTCTGTGATTTCCTTGTAATGACTGTACTTTTACGTGGATGTCACAGTGGTGAAGACAGTGTTAATGTCCCTAGACCCTATCAAACCCTGTATTCAGCACTAAGGAGCCTACGATTTGGTATTATTTTTTCAAATGGTTTCAACTACATGTTGTTCTATCTTGGACACTGGACAAACCAGTACGATATTCTTAGAATAGGCTATGGACTAGATGGCCAGTTGGTGCACTTATGGTTTTAGATTGCAAGTGTGTTTGTTGTGGGTTTTATGCTGTGTCTAAGATTCTGCAAAGTGGTAGAAATCAAGGTTTCAGAAATAAAATGAATAATCATTTGCCATATTATCGCAGCTCCTCTCTTCCTAATACCCAAGTTTGAAAGGGTTATTTCCTAGAAAGGAAGATTCCTAAAAGTAGATGCCCAACTGAAGTATGCTTGTGAGTAAGGCACATCCTTGTGTTTTGTTTCTAAATGTTCATAATTGGGTGATACAGGTAACATGATAGAGAGAACTGTTGTCTATTGCAACAATAGCCAGGATTTCCAAGAATGGCTGGAGCAGCTGAACAGACTGACCAGAGGACCAGCCTCTTGCAGCTCATTGTCTAAGACCTCATCATTATCCTGTAGTGGTCATTCTGTAAGTAGTTCACTGGAACTCTTGAAGTACTGGAATTAGTGAAGTAGTGGGACTATTGAAGTATTAGGATTATTCAAGTTTTGTCGGACTTTGCCTGCTAAAGACTTCTAAAAATCTGCAGCGAGCATGCCCTTTGACTTTGGGTGGTCTCTGTAGATTTTGAAGTACAGTTAAACCTCACTAATTCTGATTTCTTATCATGGTGAGGCCCATTGAGATTAATAAAGTATTTCAGTTAAATATGTGTGATTTTGGTCAGCAATCTCAGCTAGACAAGTGTCTCCCACCAGAGGACCTTCTAAGAGGTTTTAATGATAAACAAGATTTATTTGTTTCACAACTGTTATTCTCGCCTTAATCACGTGCCACGTCAAAGCAAGTAGTTCACCTCTCTGAATGCCTAAAATCTTCATGTAATCTCGCGCCAGTCTTGCGCACAGCACACTTTCACATCTGCTCAGTAACTGCATGAAAGGTAAACACTCAGCATTGACATCTGAGTTCTCGGAAATCTGGAATCTGTGGAGTTAGAGTTAATGAGATTTTACTGTACTTGCTGGGTGAAACGGAAGCTTTCCTCTGTTGTCTGTTAGCGCTCAACCTTGTAATGCCAATATCCCTATTCTGAGTGCTGTGTGTTGTGGTGGTGGAACATAGGCTTTGCCATCAAATCTGGGTTCAAATCTTGTCTTTGCCAACTTCTAGCCAGTCGCTTCGCTTCTCTGAGCCTGTTGTTGTTTACGCTGATGAAAGAGCCTGCTTAAGAATCTAATTGAGTGCCAAACACATCACTGAAACTCGAATGGTTTCTGTTGTTCCACTTTCATCCCTTACAGAGGAAACATTTCTGCCTTAAATGGAATTGCAGAAAAGAGAGGACAGGATCATGGGACACCAAGTCCATTTTGTGCTGTTACTTAGAGACCCCCCCCCCGTAACGTTGTTTAGAAACTGTTAAGTTTTCCAACTGGACAATTTTACTGTTCCATGTTCCCCCTTTTGTGTCTGGCTTTGCTGATCCAATGAAGCTATTGCCATTCTCTCAGTGTGTGGCACCAGTTCGGGTTCAGATGGCAGATTGCCAGCATCTCATGAGACATTTTCCCAGTCTTTTAGCTCTACTGGACAGCCCCGAGGACCCTTGGAGCCTCCTCAAATTAGAAAACCGTGGAGTTTAAGTTGCCTACGACCTGCACCTCCACTTAGACCATCAGCAGCACTAGGTTATAAAGAGGTAATTTTGCTACATATGATATAAAATGCTTCTGACAAGCTAATTTTAGAGCTTATCGCAAATAGTTCAGAGAGAATATGCTAGAATTTATGATAGGATATATTGATATATATACATATGTATATATATATATATATATATCAGTCTTGAATTGCTAGATTCAGTGATTGTTTCTTAATTTTCCATTTCCCTGTTCTCCATCTACAGACATTGATGGAACTGAGCAGTTCAAGTGCACTGCCTGTTTCCGTAGTCTATTTCTTAAGTTCCTCTGTTGTCTCTCTACATGGTGACAATAATTCTTTAGATTAGTTAACTATGTACACACGTCTCAAACCAGAAACACTTCATTGAAAGCTGTTTTTCCAATCAAACACCCAGTTCTGCACTTCGTAGCATGTTGTTCAATGAAACCCAGTCAGTAAAATGTCATGAGACCAAGCCATGTGTCTCAACTAAGAAAGTGTCTGCTGTAGTGAGAAGGAGAGAAGAATGTAATCAAAGGAATGTCTTCTTACAGAGAGGGTTCTCAGTTTCAGCCTCCCTCATAGGGCATCTGATATTTGCCTAGTGTGCTGCCAAGATCTACCATGACCAAGGTGTCTGTCTGGTCCTTTCCTCTAGAAGTACAGTCAAGGCGCATTAGTCTCTAGCTCCCATAACTACACAAGTGTTGCCTTTTCCACCGAGTGAGGTTCCCCCTTACTTATTTCTGATTATTTCTTATTTCAGAGAAGATGTTCATTTATTAATAACTGCTCCTAAGGTCTTGTTGTATGAAGAGTAGTTGCTGACAGTTACAATTCTCTGTCCCATGTGTTTTGATCTTGGAGACTGTGCTCAGTTTGGAGTGTTTTTTGATTTGAGCAACCATGCTTCTGCTCCAATTAATTGTTGCCTCCAACTCTCAGAGCGATAAAACAGAACAATATACAGACACTGAAGGAATTTTTTAACCCTTTTTACTGGCTGATAGGAAGCATGACTCAAGCATTTTTTTTAAAAATGTAACTCTTCAGAATTTGGGCAGGAAGTGGTTCCACAGGTTTGCTTTGAAACTGACCCACAACCATTCATCTCTCTTTGATCACTTAAACCAGAAGTGCCACTTCATAGTAACCTATTCCCCTTTTTAATAATGGACATGTTGCAACTGTCAGTTACTAAATTCATACCAAGGTGAGCTCTGAAGGGTGAAGTTGGCTTAATCCTTCACATAACTAATCCATTAAAACTAAGGCATGATCACTGTGTTTCTGCTGGGGGAAGAGAGTTATTAATATATTCTTGCTATGTACTGTGCATTTCGGTGATTTTTCCAGCATTTGTAATTCTGCACAGAAGTGGATTCTTTGGACTTTTGCATGAGGATATTGCATCTGAAACTAATGTGGGAATTGTGGTGATATTCTCTCCATGTAATTTATGATAACACTAACATTTCAAATGTTGTTTTAGAATTATTGATAAATGGATTTGGTCATTATAACCATCGACCTCTCACGCTCATCTTCTCTTTCTTTACATATTCATTTTAGAGGATGTCTTATATCTTAAAGGTAAGGGTAGAACAGTGACATCGTAATGTTGTTGTGCTGTAAACTTTGATGAATGAAGCTTTCCTTTATGCTTGTTTTGTCCCTTGCTATAATTGGTGGCTAAAATGTGAAGATGCAATTCTGACATGTAAGTACTTTCTTCAAAAGCAGGCTTGTGTTTGATAACTGCAAAATGTTACTTTATATATCATGCCTTTAAAATGCTCATTTTCCTATGTTTTTAATGCTAGCTTTACCTCCTTTATTTTTTTTAAAAGCACGTGTGGTTTTTCATGTTTGTCTCTTTTCAAGTCTAAGTGGACCACTGTGGCTAAGTGAAGGCAATTAAATTATTTGTTTCATATATTTCAAAGTACTAATTATTACTGCTCTATCAGATAGATATATTCATACACACATAGATGATGGGCAACATGTACAGTCAGGATAATACCTTGGGATTCGAAGTGTGAGATTAAGAGTCCAATCTGTTTACTTTCATATTAACATTGATCTGTTTTTTAATTACTAGTTATGCGTATGACAAAACCTGAACTGACTGGTTTTCATCTCCACTGGGTACTAATTAAAAGTGTGGCTTTGGCTGTATATAACCCAAAGTTACTTGTCAGAAAACCCTTCATGAAATTCTCCTCTCTGAGAGAATAACATAGACTCTCCACCTTAATTTTCCCATCCGACTGACAGGAATTCTAGTTTTCTTTGTTGCACTGCATTAAGCAAAACTTACTCAAATAGTTTTAAACTCTTAGAACAGAGACACATGTTCTAACAGTAGTTACATCTTCAAACCATCCATGGGGAATAACAACCAAGTTAGGAATGCTGGTACTCTTCTGGGGTTGAAATTTCATTACTCTTGCTGCAGATGGTACCCTAAAGGCACTGACCCTCCTGCACAATCTGCATCCTTCTTCATTCTTATTCTCATTCCTATGGCAACTGAGAGTGGAATGTTATTGCCTGTGCTTTGTTGAACCTTTTCAAGTTTATTGAAGCCATTTTTAGTGTGCGTAATCTAAAATTCTGACACCTTCCTAATGGATGCTATCGCGATGAGAGATGCATTCGGATTCATTTTATTGGCTCTATTTTCATTTCTATTTGGGAGAGAATGTTAATTCACAGAGAAACCGTTATCCTTACAGGAATCTAGTAAGAGCCCCAAGACAATGAAGAAGTTTCTTCACAAAAGAAAGACAGAGAGAAAAGCCTCTGAGGAAGACTACGTGATTAGGAAAAGTATGTGTTCCGTACGTTTGCCAAGTTATTTATGTGCGAACAAACATTAGAATTTCTTAAAAGGCAGATAATTAGAGCAGTTTGTTCTTGGCATCAGCTGTTATACAAATATGTGGAAAATTTGGTTGCTTCTAAGACTTCTGAATAAGCTGTCCCCTGCTGCCCTTCCAGATGACTCTGACAGACATAAATCTATCGTTTTCATGCTGCAAGACACTTCACTCCACCTGGTTTAGGCCCCCCAATGGGGCCCATTTGCTATGAACATATTTTTTCCCTTTAAGTTTCTGATGCCTGAAAAATTTTTTTCTGAACAAATAGATTAAATGGACTGGAGGACAGAAATTCTTCTGGCAGTCTAGTGTTCAGGGACGTTCTCGGTTGGCCCAGGAGTCAGTTGCTGACATCCGGAAAGGGTGCTTTATCTAGAGAGTTGATAAAGTCAGTCAAGTGATATGCCTGTATTTGGCTCGAAAATTGTGAACAAGGAGTCAGTGATGCAGCAGCATTGCGTGTACCAGCTGCAAGTCTATCCTGGATCAATGTTTGCTGTGGCTAGGGGCATAGTTCAGTTCACAGAGTACTTGCCTCACAAGCACAGAGCACCACATAATCTAGGCACGGGCGGAATGTGCCTCTAAACCCCACTTAGGAGGTGAAGGTAGGAGCATCAAAAGTTCACTCGTATCCTCCAGTTACATAACAAGTTAAAGCTCAGCCTGGGTTACATGAGACCCTGTCATAATATAATAATATAATGCATTATAAATAATGTAATATTATATTAAGACTAAATCTTTGCTGAACTCCAATTCCTGTGACCCCAGCCCTTTCCACAACTAACCTTATTAGCGGAGCATTTAAAGACTGAGATGGGAGGTGGGAGAATTAATGATAAACTGGCTGGTTGTGAAGATGAGTGGCGGTTAATGGGAAAAAGCTCTTAAAGCAGGCAAGCCTTGATTGTAGTCACCAGGAAGACTTTGGTATACTGGGTGAGCGCTGAAGCCAACCCCAAGCCCCAGTGCTGTAATTTTAGCCTTCAAGAGATGACTGATAGGACCCCCCAGTAATTTAGAGTTCTGAACTTCAGGAGTAGCCCCTGCCCCTGAGTACTGACATCACCCCGAGCTGTCAGGGTTACTGGTGGTGTCACTCTTTTGTCTCGGGAGGCTGCAACAAATGTCTGCCTGCCTTTCAGGAACACTGCAAGTCCTTGGCAGTGATGGGCACAGCATCATTTTGAGTGTCCAGGGTCATATATCTGTGAGAAGTCATTGCTGATTCAATTTGACAGGTGCAGCTGCTCTGGAAGAGGACGCTCAGATTCTTAAGGTGATCGAAGCCTACTGCACCAGCGCCAGTTTTCAACAAGGTAACAGCTCCAGTAGAATTTCCCCACACTGCTTTCACTAATGAATGGGGTTTGTTCTTTGCTGCTCACTGTCTCTTATGGGGCATAAAAGAGCATCGGTGCAGCTCGGTTGCAGGGTATGGAAAAAGCATGTGTCTCAGGGCAGAGCAGAGGCGCAGGGCTAATCTTGCAGATAAGGTGCTTTTAGCTACTCGGGGCTTTGTTTATGCACCGGTGCTTTTCGCCCAGAGAGACGGAGAAATGTAAGAGGAAAAAAGCTGGAGGTGAGAGAAATGAAAACGACTTTGAGAAAAGTCTCTCTCTTTTGATCTACTCAGATACCTTCGCCAGCACTAGTTAGGAATTAAAGACCCCAGAGAGTTCCTGTGTCTGCGAACTGATGCTAATCTCATCTTATAGGCAGAATTGGAAAGGAAGTCAAAATACTATCTTTCATCAGCTATGTATTGAAGGGAACGATGCTTCACCAGATTTGGGTTTCAAAGCTGCTCTGAAAATCTGGAAATGTAGTTGCACACCTGAGGTTCTTCAAAACATCTAAAGTGCCTCGAGGACCTGTTAGGTGAATACATTTCCCTGAGAGCTAAATGATACCTTCTGGCGAGTCCTTGTGTCTCTTCCAGTCCAAGTCACATAGACTATAGATATTGTTTTCTATAATCATATACATATAGGGCACTCTTTAGAAAGTTTCTCATATTTGCGTCAGGACCAAATGTCCCAGAGTGCTGTATTTTTCACAGCTACTGGCCAGCTGCTTACTTTTCATGAGAGGGCTTTCTTAGGAGCCTGCCTTGACACACTCTT
Organism: Ondatra zibethicus; assembly: GCA_004026605.1. Lineage (NCBI taxonomy): Eukaryota > Metazoa > Chordata > Mammalia > Rodentia > Cricetidae > Ondatra > Ondatra zibethicus. The sequence continues at coordinate 52,812 of PVIU01002193.1, read as the reverse complement.
TGAAGGTAGCACATCTCACAGGCTGTCACAAGAGGAGAGCATTTGATGTGGAAATCAATACATTTCACCATGAACAGGGATAGTAATCTGGCTGTGGTTTCTGGCATGCTTGGTCCTAATAGTAAGTTTTGATGAGCTGGGAGATGAAAGAGAGAAGTTTTTATTGTGGAAGCCAGGGTGAAGGCAAGGATGAGGCGACAACAGAAGAGCATTCCTCAAACAAAATCCAGCCTTACCTCATCTCTGGGCCACTTGTTTTCCTAGATGTAGAGTCCATCCCGGTACTTAGCAGTGAAAGCTTAGGCGTGTGATCTGACCTAAAGATACACAGTTTTGTTCCTTCTCCCTACCCTCCCTTGTACTTGTGGGAAGTATCTAATGCCATGCTTGACATTCAGATGTAGCCAACATTAGCATCACCATGGCCCTCCATTTCATCCCAGTCAAATGCCCTGTTTCCCTATAACCAACTCATCTTGACTTTCTGTATTCATTCATTCATCCATCCATTTGTCTTCTGCATACTAATTAAACACTTGCGAAGAGCTATTCACTGAACGTGGAGCCATCTCACCTCTGGGAAGACGGGAGTTATCAAATAGAAACAGTGAATGCATGCACCTCTGAAGGATGTTGTTCTAAAACAGAACAGGCCAGTGACCCAGGCAGACCAAAGATTAAGTTCTTGCGCTTAGAGAGGCAGGCTCTAGATTGAGCGGTGGCGAGGTTGAAACTACCCATCCCATCTTCTGCCCCAGGCTGTAGAGCAATGAAGAGACCTGAGTTTTGTTGGTGATATGATGATCTCCCAGCTCCACTCTACCCAAGGTCAAGAATAGCTTACTGCCATTCTACATTTCCCTAGAGGGCTCCAGAAGGAGCGAATGCTGCTTGGAAGCCCTTTCAGCGTGTCGTAGCCCAGAGTAGCGCTACTCTCGGGCCAGTCTTTACTGAAGTAAAGAATCCCTCCCTGACCATGGCACGCAGTGGGCGACTCCTGGAGGAACGCAGAGATGGGGTGACCAGTGGTCACTTTCTTTACTCTAGGGAGGTCTTAGCATATCTGTCCCCCTTCCTGAAGATCACGTGATATCATTTGGCCATTTAGAGTTCTCCCTGTCAGGAATATTGAAGAGTGGCTTGACCGGTTTCTGAGTGCAGGGGTCTGAAGAAAGCCACTGCGGCAGCAGTGGAAAGGACTATGGCAGCCTTGGCTAACCACTCCCCACCCCCTCTCTTGTGCATCTTCACTTACAGGCACTCGGAAAGATTCTGTCCCACAAGTGCTACTCCCTGAGGAAGAGAAACTCATTATTGAGGAAACCAGAAGTAACGGACAGACCATCATCGAAGAAAAGTGAGTAGAGAAAGTGACCCCTTTCTTGACATATCTGGGGCCTGCGAGTAGGTATGGCAGGCTGTCTTAGTTAGGGCTTCTGTTGCTATGATCAAACACCGTAATGATGAACAGCTGGGGCAAGAAAAGTGTTTAGTTCAGCTTACAAGTCTCGGGGCAAACTCCAGCACTGAGGGAAGTCAGGACAGGAACTCAAGCAGGGCAGGATCCTGGAGGCAGGAGCTGATGCAGAGGCCATGGAGTGGTGCTGCTTACTGGCTTGCTCCTCATAGCTTGCTCAGCCTGCTTTCTTATAGAACTCAGGACTACCAGCCCAGGGATGGCACCACCCACAATGAGCTAGGCCTTTCCACATCACTCACTAATTTAAAAAAATGCCCTACAGACTTGCCCACAGGCCAATTTGGTAGGGGGCATTTCCTCAGTTGAAGCTTCCTCTTCAAAATGACTATAGCTATGCCAAGTTGACATAAAACTAGCCAACACACAGATCCTTCCTCAAAGGGCCCCTCCTTCTCTTCCCTCTTCCTTCTTCTTCTTCCTACTCCCCCCTTCCTTCTCATCCCCATCCTTCTCTTCCTCTCCCTCCACTAAAAGGGCCTTCTCCGCTGAGCATACAGTTGGGAGCCCCAGGAGAGCAGGAGGAAGGGCAACAGAAACTGGAGTTCTAGAAGCCTCCTGCTTCCCTGTGGAGTAAGCAGCTTCCCAGTACTGGAGATCTCCGCATGGTGTATCTGGAGGTACCCAGGAAGGCCTAAGCTTGCATCCTCCTGCCCACAGCATTGCTACTCACATCTTTCCAGTCAGGGGCCACCTTTCTCACAGTTGATCTCTTGTAAAGTCCTAAAACAATCTGGTGAAGAAAGCATCACTTTCAAAGATGAAAAAAATAAGGCTCTGGGGAACTGTGCCTACGGCCCACCTTTCACAATTGTGAGTGTAACTTATGGGGGGGAGGGTCAGCTTAAATACCTTCCAGCTCATTAAGAAGCACGGAGTGGCCAAGAACTCACTCGTGTATACTTGAGTCATTTGTGAAGTTGGGGCTGAATTTGCATAGGCCAGCACCTCTCCCAGTGCTTGTCATTGTGGATGTGTTTTCACACCTGCTGAATGGTAAAGCGCTTGGGTTCGAGAGAACAGGCCAAAGTCCCGGTTCTGCTCTCAGTTTGCTATGCATCGCCAGTGTCATCCTGCGCCAGTCCTTCCAGCTCTCCAGATTTGTTTTCCTCATCTGTAAAATATTTTTTGAGCTCTCGAGTATCAAATTAAGTAATTATAAAGGTTGGCACTCAAAAATTAATAGCAGGTATGCTAATTACTAATTGTTGTTATTAAGAACATTATTATTGATATAGTAATCATTATAGCCTTGTGAAGGCTTCCAGGAAGATAGTACTATCTCCATTTTACATGTAAAGAAAGCAATGGCTAAGATGAAATGAGAAGGAAACTGATTATACAAGGGCAGAGTAATAGTAAGAGGCAGGATCAAAACTAAAACTTAGGGCCTGGAGAGAAGGCTCAGCAGTTACGAGCACTGGTTGATCTTTAGGAGGACCCAGTTTAGTTCCCAAGGCCCATGCTGAGCAGCACACAACTGCTTGTATCTCCAGCTCCGGGGAACCTGGTTCCCTCTTCTGTCCTCCTCAAGGGTCCGCACTCCACATGTGCATGAACACATACATCAACAATGAAAATTAAACGTAAAACACCCCCAACTAAAACCTAGATCTTTAAATTCCTTAACGAGAAACAGTTGGAGGCAAAAAAAAATCCCACAGCTATCCAGGAAACTTTATCATTTTAAAACTTTATTATTTTTAATGTCCTGAGTCTCTGTCATGTGGGGTTAGCTAAATGGGAAGGATAATACCATAACATGGCTATTGCAGCACACACAGGGTCTTGTGATCCCTCTCTAGGATGGGAACCTTAAAAAGCTGAACTCACGGGATCAGAGAGTAGAACAATTGTTTCCAGAGGCTTGGTGGGGGGAGAAAAAAAATAGGTGATGTGGGTAAAAGAAACCTACAAAGTTTAATTATATAAGATGATAAGTAGGTTTTAGTCTATCAAATAAATATGCAGCATAATGACTAAAGTTGACAATAATGCCTTTTATTCTTAACATTTACTAAGAACATAGATCTCTAGTGCTCTCAAAAGACACAGCCACAAAGAGTAGACACAACTACATCTGGTGACGGCTGTGTTAATAGCTTCAGTTGGGGCAACATTTCGTAAGACAAACTCACCAAAGCATCATGTTGTATACTTTAAATGTATACAGTTTTTATTTGTCAACTATACCCTCAAATTGAAAAGAAGATAAATTTTTATGGCTGTTCCCTGCTGTTTTCTGGCCACTCAAGCTGGAACTGAGTGGGGAAGGAAATGGGTAGTATAGAGACGGCACTGGAACATGGTGTTGAAACGGGCATGTGTGATGAGAGCTTTTATCCGATGAAGAGAAAGAATGTAGATCAGTCAGAGCAGGGATATTCCCCATCAGCTAGAAACCCCACTGATACCCGTAGCTGTGCCTATGTAGAGTTATGGCTTGCTCATTTATCAGCGCTTCACTACCAGCCATTCATTTCTGAATTTTCTCTGCATGTTTTAGGAGCCTTGTTGATACTGTGTACGCCTTGAAGGATGAGGTCAAAGAACTGAAGCAGGTAATGCACTATTAAAGTTATCTTCTCAGGTAGCAGAATCGCTCTGTCTTCTTGACCACCCGCTGGGAGCTGGTGTCAGAGAGAGTCCAGGAGCAAGCTACTGGGGAAGAACTTATATTTTCTTTTCTTTTGGTTATCAGTTGGCCTTTATTTCTTTAATCACATGGCTTTGATATGTGTAGCAGACTCCCCTATGTAAATACTACTTTCTCATTCCCTCTCATCTTAAAAACATGTAAACAAACCCAGGTGTGGGGGCACCTGCCTGTAATCCTAGCCAGTAGGAAGGTTGAGGCAAGAAGGTTGTGGATTTGCTAACCTGGGCTGCATAGCAAGATCTTGTCCTGGAAAAGTCAAGAAAGGAATGGAACAATGAAGGAGAGGTGGGAAGAGGGAAAAGAGAACTGTCTTTGGTGGTTCATGAATTTGCTGGTGATGGGGTCCTATACTCCATCAACTCTACCTATGCGATGAGACTGACTGTACCTGTGACAAGGGGGAGGATAAGGAAGAAGGGAGAGTCTAGAGCCTGGAGAAGCACTTGTGCAATTCTTAGGAACTTCTGGATAGGGCACAGAAAAGTCCTGAACTGAGGCGGGCCAGTGAGGCCATGAGAAGTAAAGCAAATGGTAGAGCGTATGAAGGCACAGTGCTGGAATGAGGAAAGGAGAGACATTAGAGAAACTTCGCCCCTGGGTGTCTGACTTTCTATGGTGGGCATCCTTTCAGTGATTCAGAAGCACTAGAAGAGGTTTGGGTTGATGGGGGAGGTGATACTAAGTGCCCTTTAGAACATAGGAAGTTTAAAGTGCTCATAATGTCCAAATCCACCTGCCACACTGGCATCATCCTGTCAGTTTGGTACTCAGAAGATGAAACTGGCACCAGAGATATTTGGGAAGCCCCTTTATACACGCTCACACTGATAGAGAAGTGACCCTAGGTGAAAAAGGATGGAACCAGGGCAGGTCCAGTCTTAAGGAACACTTGTATTTAAGTGAAGAGTATAGGAGGGCGCCCACTCACAGGCAGAAAATCAAGACACAGCCTGGTCTCAGAATATGTAGTCAGAGTGAAGGATGCCTTGAAGAGGAAGAGGAGGAAGAGGAGGAGGAGGAGGAGGAGGAAGAGAAGGAGGAACCCTGGGAAAGGCTGCCTTGGTTCAGTGATCAACAACTCCTTTCCCTTCCAGGAGAATAAGAGAATGAAGCAATGCCTGGAAGAAGAATTGAAGTCGAGGAAGGACCTAGAAAAATTGGTCCGGAAGCTGTTGAAGCAAACAGATGAGTGCATTCGAGCTGAATCCAGCAGCAAGACCTAAATTCTCCCATAACCATCACTGTGCAGCTGAGCACTTGTTGAAATGGCCAGCTGAATGATTTGACTGTGCCCTTTAGCTTTTGTTTTGTGTTAGTCTCTCTCTCCTCTCTCTCTCTAGCTCTCTCTCTCTCTCTGCTTGAGTGTTTGTTACTTGGTTATTAGTTGATTGATATTTGTTTTAACAGGGGAAGCAACCTGGGGTGATGATAAAGTGGCCCCAATACTTTGCTATACCCAACAGCCTTTTACTACCTAATTCGCTGAAGGCAAAGCTTCCCAGGCTACGTCTAGAGTAGGTGGCAATGAATGCCTTTGCCCAATGATCCAGCTGTACTTTTCTGGATTGTCATGTGGCTCCCTTCCATACTTTAACAATCACTGCCCTGCGTTAAGACCAAGAACAGTGTAGGGTCCTTATTCCCTTTACGCTGTTGTACATTTCAATCAGTGGGGTAGGAACTCCAACTGTCCACGCCATTACTAAGTCCATCAGCAAACTGCTTCTGGCAATCCTCCCTTAGCAGCAGGGCAGAGCAGCTATTCCTACTGCACTGTAGCTTGACAGCCCAGCCTTCCACCTCTACGTAAGTTTTCTACCTCCCCACCTCACCCCTGTGCTTTTAGGTAGCCGTACCCAGTGGTGTGTAAACTAGTGCGGACGCACTTTCCTTATTTTGTCAGTTACAACAAGCAGCGACTTTACCTTGACTATTCAAACTGCAACCTTTTCACCTTTCTAAACAACCTGGGTGACAAGATGCCATGCACACACCTTCCACCCCATCTTACCAAGCCCCAGTTTCTGCAGTGAGAAGTTAGAATCATCATTACCCTCTTTGGTGTAGGCCTTGAGTATGATGAGCCAGTTTGTGTATCCTGAGTGAAAGGGCCCCTCCACTAGCTGGGCTGCTTGCTAGTGAAGCAGATTGTCTGAAAATAGTTTTCTCAAGTTGGGTATAATGCCGAACCATTGGCTTTGTAAGTAGTCCAGAAATCTGAACTGTGAGAAAGCAGACTTAGAAGAGAGCCCCAGAAGAAGACTATACACCTAAATTCAACACAAGTCAAAATGGTCCAAGGCGACAGGATGGGTCAGAGAAGTACTTGCCCACCTCCTCAGATGGCAGGGCAACTTGGCCAGATGGCAAAGTCACTTTAAAGAGAGACTGAAAGCCAACAAAGTCTAATATGTATGTTTGATGCATGCCTGTAAGTGCTGTTTCAAAACCAAACTCGAGGCCTAAATTCTTGTTGAGGAGCCCTTTGCTTTCTGATATGGAGGCTCTCACAGTTTCCATGATTTCATGGTACAGGGCTATTGTCTCCTGCTACATGAACAGCAGTATAGCATCCACAGGAAATGGAGAATTCCTGAAGTCCAACCTCAGACAATTGTATACACAGCCATCTTTGGCAGCTTGAGTGAAGATTTCTAAGAATGACTGGCCTGTTTCTAAGCCCTGAGATTTCTATGAGACATCTTTCATGTAAAAATTTAAAATAAGAAACAACAGTAGCAACCCAGATGTTCACATGTGTTTTGTCTGTGTTTAGTCAATAGTTTGCGATCCATGTGCAAATTTTAAACTTTAGTGATTACCAATAATTTAGCTGATTGCTTAGGACATTGAAAGGTCTCTAAAAGGATGTGTACATATGCATGTTTGGGAACTTTGCCCTTCCGAGGAGAGGCCCTTGGTACTTGGGATAATGAAACTTGTGCAGTGGGCTGCCTGCGCTTACACACTAAATAATATAAAGGAAATGAAGCCATGTTAACCGACAGCCGTGTCTCAGTAGTTGTGTTGTTTACAATACTCTATAAATGGGTTCCTGTTCCTCTGTAATTAAACTGCTGCCCTTAGAGGCCTTTCAGTTTCTTCTCTGTCACGTCCCCTTCTTACAGGAGCTCAGATTTTCTAAACTTGTTTTTATTTTAAAGACTTTTAAAATGAACATTTTCAATAAACAAGAATAAACAGTGCTTTATAAATAAGACCATTAGTTTATTTTTTTTCTACCGGTTGATGTTCAGGAAGGTAGTTTTTAAGTGTCATTTTTAGCTGATGAATACAAATTGTATATTGGTGACAACAATGTAAGTTTTCAATCCATACATACATCATACTATCTATGGTCGGGGCTAATTTAACATATCATTTATCACCTCACATATTACCATATCTGTAGTGAAAACACTTAAAATCCTTGCTTTTTAACTCTTTTGAAATATACAAATAGTATTAACTATAGTTACTGTATTATGCATAGATGAATTCTTCCTGTTTTACTGAAACTTTGCCTACTTTGATCAAAACAATGTCCTCTCTCTTTCCACACCCAGGCCTAGTCAGCCCCTCCACTGGTGTGTGTGGGTTCTTCTGTGTATGTGTTGCCTTTATTGGTTAATGAATAAAAAGCTGGCTTGGCCTGTGATAGGGCAGAGTAGAGCTAGGCGGTGAAAACTAAACTGAATGCTGGGAGAAAGAAGGCAGAGTCACAGAGACACTATGGAGCTGCCAGAGGAGAAAGATGCTAGCCACCAGCCGGAACCTTGCCAATAGTCCACGAGCCTCGTGGTAAAATACAAAACAATAGAAATAGGTTAATTTAAGATAAGAATGAGCTAGAAATATGCATGAGCTAATAGGCCAAGCAGTGTTGTAAATAATACAATTTCTGTGTAATTATTTTGGGTCAGGTCTGGGCAGCTGGGAACAAACAAGCAGCTTCCTTAGAACACTCTACTTCTGTGAGTTCCTATTTTTATATTCTATATATGAAGACTGAGATGCACGGTGTTCGTCTTTATAAATAAGCCTGGCTTATTTCATCTAGCACAATTCCCTCCAGGTTCATAATGCTGTTACAAATTAGTTTCTTCTTTTTGAGGGCAAAGTGGTATTCCATTGTCTGTATATCTACCACATTTTAATCTATTTATCTACTCATAGATTCTTACTTAATTCTTTCTTTCTTTCCTTCTATCTATCTATCTTTCTACCTATCTATCTATCTTACCTATCTCTCTATCTGTCTGTCTATCTATCTATCTGTCTATCTATCTATCTTGAGTCAAGGCCTCACTGTATAGCCATGGCTAACCTGAAACTCACTGTATATACTGGGCTGTCCCCAAACTCACAGAGATCTGTTTGTCTCTGGCTCTGAGTGCTGGGATTAAAGGGTGTATAGCACGAATAATAAAAACCCAGAGGCAGATATTGGGGTTCAATCTGGAAATCAGAAAAGGAAAGCCCCCCAAGCCACTAGAGAGCTCTTATCTCTATGAAATCTTCAGACTGAAAGAAAGCGCGTTCCTGTCTCATCCCAACTTATATTCCTCTCTAGTGCTGGGATTAAAGGTGTGCACCACCACTGCCCAGGTCTCTATGGCTAACTAGTGTGGGTGCTGGGATTAAAGGTGTGTGCAGCCACTGCCTGGCCTGTATGGCTGAGTAGTGTGACTGCTTTATGCTAACCTTTAGACAAGCTTTACTTATTAAAATACAGATGAACTATCACTACAAGGGTGCACAGCATCATGACCAGTTGTAGGTTATTCTAGATCTTGACTCAGTGAACAGTACTGCATTGGGTATGGGAATGCAGCTAGGTCTTCAACATAGTGATTGTCTTTCTTTTAGAAATGGTGAGGAGTAGGTTGAGGTTGGAAATTTTAGCTAGCCCATTCGCATCAGCCTTCCCTCAACCTCCCATTTCCACTTAAGGTTCTATTTTACAGTGTGATCAACCGTGAGCAAATGTCACCTACTGGTGACATAGAACTTCCCTTAACTTGTCTATCTTTCATCTTCTGGCCTCAGCTTACAAACCACTTGAAGTACATCTCACAATTTTCCTTCCAACATTAAGAAAGATGCAGTCATTTTCCTATCCATGTACTGATCCCTCTTTCTGTTTTACAACAGCTTGTCAATCTGTGATATTTTCACCTGTGATCTCTGGGCAATGGTACCTGATGTTGGCCTATGCCCTATACACACAGAGGGAGGGCAGAGGGGAGAAAGATTGAACTGGATACTGCTTGCTGCCCCACACTGCCTATCCCTATTCCCATGCTTCCCCCGAAAGCATAAGGGCAAACATAGATTTTTCCAAAGTCTCACAGCAAGACTTCTGGATATGATGAAGGTTCACATACATTTCCAGTTATGCTAAGAAGATGGGGGGCATAATTTAGATAAAGTCTGTCTTCTGTTGGTCTGCAGGAAGTTCCCAGTACACTGTGCTGTCTTTAGTCTACACTGCAGTGTCTCTGCTCAATCTTTGTGGGTGACACTGTAGCAGTAACAGTGCCAGGCTGTAGTCATAGCAGCAACTTCCTAACATTTGGGTCACAACTGCCATGAATGACTTTGAAGCCATTAGTTCACCAGGAACGCACTTCTATGCGCCCACATTTTTGTAGATAGCAAATTAACTTTCTGCTCGAGCTCCCTGACTGGCTTTTCAGTGCTTTGAATTTAACTTTGTGCCTCCCACACACTAAGAACTCTATTAAATGGTTCACGTATTTCGGTTCATGCAAACCTCAAATGACCGTATCAGGTCTTTTCTTGCTGTTGTCTCCATCTTACAGATGACTAAAGGTACAGATATGTTGAATTATGAGGTAGTACATGGTGAAGGTGATTTGAGTCTATAGTCTGGTCTACCTCTTGGACGTGAGCTCTAGATACCACATTCCTCTTCTGCCCTTGATACCTGTTTAAACACTGCTTGTACATCATCTGTCAAGCCCTGTGCAGGCCTCAATGTGCTTCGTTTTGTTGGTTGTTTTGAGACAGGGTCTTGTGTATACCAAGCTGGCCTCAAATATACTATGTGGCTCAGGATGAGCCTGAACTTCTAATTCTCCTGCCTCTTCATCTCTGATTTCTTGGATTATAGGCATGTGTTCCCATGCCAGGTTTTCTGGGGTACTGGGTATCGAACACAGGGCCTCATGCACTATACGCCAACATTTTATGAATGAGCCACATCTCCTGTCGAGCAGTGAACTCTCAATTGTCAAATCTAGAGAACTGCTTTTCTTTTTCCTGTTTTTAAGAATAAAAAACCCGGGCCAAACTCCTGAGAGTCTGGGTTAGTACTCCATAGGCTTTGTGGGGGTCTGCCATTTTTTTAAATTTTTATTGATTTTTATTGAGCTCTACATTTTTCTCTGTTCCCTCTCCCCTCCCCCCTTCAGCCCTCTCCCAAGGTCCCCGTGCTCCCAATTTACTCAGGAGATCTTGTCTTTTTCTACTTCCCATGTAGATTAGATCCATGTAAGTCTCTCTTAGTGTCCTCATTGTTGCCTAGGTTCTCTGGGATTGTGGTTTGTAGGCTGGTTTTCTTTGCTTTATGTTTAAAAACCACTTATGAGTGAATACATGTGATAATTGTCTTT
>PVIU01002193.1:0-41938 GCA_004026605.1 Ondatra zibethicus | reverse complement strand
TGGGTTACCTCACTCAAAATGATGTTTTCCAGCTTCATCCATTTGCCTGCAAAATTCAAGATGTTGTTATTTTTTTCTGCTGTGTAGTACTCCATTGTATAAGAGAACTGCTTTTCAATGCCCAAAAGTGACAATTATTTTAAAGATGATTTCTCAGTATGTGTCTCAAACTGGTTTCAGATAACTCAAGTGTCGCCTGAAGCTGGTCTTGAACGTGTTACTGTTCAGTCTCAGCTGCCCTAATGCTAGAGTTACATATTTACAGACTTGCACTGCCACACATGGCCCCTTGAGAGCTCTCTCTTCTGCCCTTCCTCCCCCTTTCCCTCCATCTCTCCCTCCTTCACAGAACTCTATCGTTTTCTCACTAGTTTTTTTTTCCTTTTTGTGTATTTTGTGTTTGTTTTACTTCACTTTGCATTCAGAGCCTTCTCTGTCCCTTGTCATGGGCAAGGCTTCTCGGTATGTCGGAGCTGCCAAGTAGGATCCTTGGCTGTAGACGCTTCAACTGCTTTAGAATGAGCCCCAGGCACTTACAGTGCTGAATGCAGACGGCTCTTCTGGGCTTCACCCTGGGTTTCATTTGATGATCAGCCTGGGAGAGCAGAGTCTGCTGGGACTTTCTGTTGCCCCTCTTGTTGCATCATCATCAACCCTGAAAACACAATATTCTCACCCTCCCCACTTTCTAGACGTGGACACTGTGAGGGTAAATGATTTGTTCACAGTTATAAAGTCGATAGATTACGGAGCCTGGATTAAAATTCTGACTAGTTCCAGAGTTAACCACCATACCACAACAAGAACAGAGTAATGGTCACACTTAGTTCCAGGGGCCTTCCCACTTGAAAGTCCTAAGGAGGAACAGCTCCCAATATAGTGCATCGGGGCCTGTGGCAATAATTGAATACGCTGCAAAATAGGTTCCTACTGGAAGCCCAGGAGTGTTGCAGAATAGTATCTTAACTATGTAAAGATATGCTACTGTTTCTGCTGTGGGCTATTACTTTAACTGTGCAAAGGTGGTACTTTTGTTTACATTGTATTTGTTTGACAACGGAAGGATGTGTGTTTACGTAACTATGTGTAGCGTTAGTTTCACCTTCCCTGCCCAAGGCACCTGCTTGGGCTAACAAGAGCTTAATGCCAACAGCTGAGCAAAGAAAGGAAGGCCAGGCAGAGAGAGAAGAAATAGAAGGAAAAATCTAGGTTTGAGAGGAGAGAAGGGAAGAACGAGGGAAGGAGGAGGAGGGACATGCCCAGGGCAAGAAGCTGAGCAGGTGCTAGCCAGCCAGACAAGGAGAAACAGTGAAAGTAGAGATGCAGAAGTAAGAAAGGTAATACGCCCCGAGGCAAAAGGTCGATAAAGAGAAACAGGTTAAGTGACAAAAAGCTATCCAGAAATGAGCCTAATCTAGGGCAAGCATTTATAACTAACAAGCCTCTGTGTCATGATTTGGGAGCTGGTTGGTGGCCTAAAAGAAAAAGCCGAGCCCACAGGAGCCCACAGCTGCTTCCCTTTAAGTGGGGTGCTCCTGTGCTGAAAGCCTGTCACAGCACAATTTGCATTTTGTGGTTAGTTGCTTCCTATCTAATAGCAAAGACAGCAATATTTTGTACTCTGTTCATTTTCTGTTTATTTAGAAAAATGATAATTTCAATTATTCCTGCTCCACCATTCCATGGAATCTAGAAGAGATACATTTATAAAGCACTATGGGCTAGGGCCATGGCTCAGCTGGTAGAGTGCTTGCCTAGCATGCATGAAGCCTCAGGTTTAACCCCTAGTACTGAACAAACCAGGAATGGTGGCACAGGCGCCTGGGAGGTGGAGGCAGGGGGACCCTTGGTCAAGTCGGGGTTCTGGTTTGTTAAACAGGGTAGAGGAAGATGGCATTCAGTGGAATGACCAACACTGAAAGAGCAGTCCATCGCCCAGGCCAAAAAAAAAAAAAAAAAAAAAAAACTCCAAACAACAACAACAAAAAACAGGGGTTCCATTGGTATGCATTGGGTCTAAGGGTCTGAGCCCACTACTGACATGCAGGGCAATTACTGAAGCTATTACCTGAGCATACAGGCTCGCTCCTTCCATCCCAGGAGGATGAGAATTGGAAGCACAAAGATCTTTATAGGCTTGAGCCCAACAAGGAATACATAGTGAGGTCTAGGCCAGCCTGGGCTATAGAGTGAGGCCCTGTCTCCAAAAGCATAGCCAAAGCAAACAAAGCCCCAAACAATCGCATCCCAAAAGTATTTCAGCAGTAATTTGAAGGTGGTTGTTAACACCATGACTCTAGCAGAGAGATCCTGTGGCATGAAGGAGAAGGGGAAGGGCTGAACTCAGAGTCTTTCAGCAAAGCAAGGGGACCTTAAGGTGAGAGGCTGAGGGCCTTTGGTTACTTGGGGTGAAAGACTGGACGGAAAAGGTCCAGGATGGAGCTGTGGGAAGTGGCATCTAGAGGGCAGTAGAGATTATAGGAAAAGAGGAGACAGCCTAGAAAAATGCACTGGTTTTTATTTTGTTTTATTAACAATTTTTCATTTATTTTATATACCGACCGCAGTTTCCCCTCCCTCCTCTCTTCCCATTCCCTCCCCCACCTCTCTTCTTCCCCTCTCCCCATCCACTCCTCCTCTGTCTCCAGAGGGATATGCCTCCCATGGACTTGAACAAAAAAATGCAGTGTTTTATATCAATGATATTACTTCTGGTTACAAACATTTAACTATTTAATTAATCTAAAGAAAGAGTTTGAATGTGCAGCCCTGGCTAGCCTGGATCTCACTATGTAAGCCAGCTTGGCCTTGAATTTGCTGCTATTTTCCTTCCTCTCCCCCAAACCATGCTGCCTTTTGAAAAATGTTCCTTACTATAAGTAGAACTAGTTTGGAAGGTAATGGCTCCCAAGGAAAAAGAAGGTAGGTTAAAACACATGGGGAATGTTTAAATTCAGAGAGCATGCATCTATAAAGATTATTTTTAAAAATCTACCTGCATGTTCTGGTCTTGTTTGTACAGACAGTTTACAAAGTGAGCATCCCTGAAACCATATGCACATAAACAACAAAAATGAACTCAGCAGGTTATAGTTATGTATTTGTGCATCCTTATAAATTCATATATATGTAACACTTAAAATCAAAGAAAAAGAGACTATCATCAATTTGAGAGTGGAGGGACATGGTAGGAGTTGGAGGGAGGGGACTTGGGCAGCGCTATAGGTAGGAAAGGGAGGGGAGAATGCGATATAATTATACTTTAATTATAATGTATAAAAGTAAAATAAAAATAAATCTATCCAGGTGACAAACTCTGATAAACCAGTCATGTCTCTTGCCCACACAATCCCCACTATCTAACTCAGACAAAACACATAAGGAAGATTATTCCCCAACATGGGTATTCAACTGCCGTAAGGAAGAGAGAATTATGATATATGTTTTGTTCCTCTCCGTTTTGACTAAGCCAGTTCCTTCCTTAAAGCAGGCTTAAGATTCTGGCCTTCCTAAAAAAGGCCTACCATGTAAGAGCATCATGGCCACCATTACTAGGTTGCCATGGCTGCAGTCTCATTTCCTTCAAGCCTCTTATGCACGGGTTTGTCAGCTGAGGCTTTTTTGCAGCTTTACATGGACCCCAGGGCCTCACACTTGCCAGAAAAGCACTCCGCAGCTGAGCCACCCTGACCCCCATCATAAGTGAATATAGTAGAAGGATATTTGCTCTGGGAGGGCATAAATGCATATTGCACATAGTTTCTGGTTAGTTCCTAAACCCACAAACATCACTCTTGCTCATACCAAAGGTCTCTTGTTGCGGGTTGTGTGCAGACACAAAGTTTGTCCGGCATGGTGTCAGCATTACACTGAGTTTTCATAATGCAAGAGCTCTGAGAGTCAAGATGTTGCTGTCCCATTCACGCTATTGAAGAGCAGGGATATGAGGAAATACACTTCCTCCTTCCCTTTTCCATCTCTACAGTAGTATTCTTTCAATGAATGTGTTTCTCTTAAGCAAAGCATTCTACCAGCTCAACTGAGTTTCTTATATCCTCATTTCTTACAGCACAGTTGGAGGTGGCAAGAAATGACTCCGTTGACTTGAGTGGGAAGGCTCTAGGGCCAATAATCACCCTAGCGGTGCTCCAGCTCCGTTTCCTCTTGCTTAGAGTCAAGCCACCTAAAGAGCTGTTAAAAAGCTTTTGTTCTGCTTCTCATTTAAGGCTCTCTCTCTAGTCTCTCGTAGCTGCGATCAATTTTGAAAGCGTCAGTCTCTCGCAACCTTCACAGGGCAAGTTGGAAGTAGAGGCCCAGGTTGCTTTCACCGACCAGGCTTCCATGTTATCTATCAAAGGCTATGGCAGACTTCTGGAGAATATGCTGTCACTAAGATAGCTTGCTGCGTGCTCAGCTTGAGAACTAAGTTTACGTTAATGGCAAAAAAAAAAAAAAAGTTGGCAAAACTCCCTCCAAATAGTCACCCTCTCAACCTGAGTTGGCTCAGAGCTGTAAGTACTAAACAACAGCGATAACACGGTAGAGGCTCTTTATTATTCAAAATAAATAATAACATAATCATTAGGTTCACTACAGAAACAATGGAGACTGCAGGGAGCTACAACAGATTCCTTTAAATACAGTCATCCCACGAGGAGGAATAGGCAGGCCAGGAGCTGCTGTCTACACCCCCCTGACAGTGCTGGAGACAGGGATAGGGTAGAGAATAAGAGAACCAGTCAGAAACACATGGCTCGATGTGGGGTGTGTGTGTGTGTGTGTGTGTGTGTGTGTGTAGAGAGAGAGAGAGAGAGATTGGAGAGGTGTAAAGACTGAGTGTTGAGTATGTGGGGGAAGGTAGAGGCAGACTTTCTCAGTTCTCCCTGGGAGACTTTAGAAACTGGCCTCTTGGGGCCACAGGGGACCCCAAGTCAACCATAATAGATTGTGAGCTAAGGCTCACAGTGGCCCTTCTGCATCTTTCCTGGTGAGTCAAGTGCACCTTCCACTGAAAGACACGCTCCTAAAGCAACACAGCCGAGCTTGGTCAGTTATCTGCTCTTTCATCTGAGCTCTGCCATCTGTGCTTCGTGGCTTTGTCTTTTCTTAGGGCTCTCTGGCTGTATGCATCAGTAGAGTTGCTGGTTCAGGTTATAAGCTCTTAGGGAGCAGGGTCCGTTAGGATTTTTGCCTGCCCTGTAATTCTCTTATGTCAGCTCTATGTGCCTTGGGATACATAATAAATAGTTCTCTGTGAGGAGGGTCCAAGGGTTATAAATAGGCAGTTCAACAGGGGGCGGGTCCTAACTGATTTGCTGTATGGGGACGACTGCCAGCATCAGCCCTGCTGCAGCCTAGGACAGCACACTGTTCAGATTTTGAGCAAGCCGAAAGATGTGAAGCCGACTCCGTGCATCACTTGGCTTGCATCAGTCACATTGACGAACAAAGAAGAATCTTCTTGCAATTCAAACACTCCTCCCAAGTGAACAGACTGTTGGCCGCAGGGCTTGGAGGAACTGTGCGTGTTTGCTGCCCTGAGTAAGATTCTCTCAGATCCACTGGTAGACTTCAGACAGAGGCTGACTAAAAATGGGTCTTTACTCGAAGGCTGCTGATTAGAACAGAAGGTGACTTGGGTGTATACATAATAGAGTCCTTGTCTTTTAACGGTCAGCTGTTTCCCACTTTCGAGTGTTACCAAGTTGTTTTTCATGGTATAATATCCTTTCTTGGCCCACTGTAGAACTGTAACAAAGAGAAGGAAATCCCTGGTGAGTATAAGCATAGCATGGCATATATTCTAACAGGAAATACAGTTGAAGGGTGGAGGCTGACTTTATGTTAGAACGAATTCTCAAGGCCTCTTGTGGCCACCAGAGGCATGGTGAACATAGACACCAATTTTACATGGGCTTCAGAGTCATTGTCAGCTTTCAGCCTGACTTTTCTTCAAACTTGGGCAAGTCACTTGATCACCCCAAGCCTAAGTCCCTGAGCAACAGAACAGGGACAATATGAAAGTATATTTCAGAGACTTGGAAAAGCTAAAGTAGCACATGACAGCAAGGTTTCTCTCTTTAGAGTTCTTTGAGCCAGTTTGTCCTTGAATTTAAGATAGCCAGGTATGGGGATGTGCACCTAGAATTCCCACACAGAGGAAGGGAATCTCCAGCTCAAGGTCAATGTTATCTTTGGCCACAGAATGACTTTGAGACTCACCTGAGTTAAGTGAGACCTTGTCTCAAAACAACAACACAAAGGGGACTGAAAGGTGGACTCTAAAGAAGATCACTGGGACATGCTGGCATCCACCCTACAGAAAACATGAGCCCCAGGCTCAAGGAATGCCCCTGCTTCAGGGGAACAGATGAAGAGTGATGAGAGAGGGTATCCTCTTCTGCCCCCACTCATGTGTACATTCATACAGGTATACACATGGAATCATGAATGAATGAATGGTTTAAAATGAAGTGCAAATGATTTCAGAATTTTGCATAGCATATAAATCTTACTCATGTGAGTGTGAATATTTAGCGTATCATAAATTCTACAAAAAGTTATCTGTCTACCTAGTTTACAACAACTCAGAGACAAGACCCCATTTCTTCCTCCTACCTTACGCTCTTGCAAACCTGACTTGCCTCCCACGACCAAGTCTAAATTAGGCAAGGAAGTATGAAAATAAACCATGTGCTCATTTAACTGGGTTTTGATCTCTCATTGTAGTGGGTGCCACCAACTTGAAAGTACCCATATTCTTGTGGCTACGGCAGAGTCCCCACCAACAATGTGCCATTTTCTCTGCTGAGATGTTGAGTGGGTTCAAAGCCATGTGTGTACCCAATTTCAAATCTCAGCTTCCACAGAAAGCTCGGTTTGATGGGGGTAAGGGGTGGGAGGTGGGGAGAAGTAAAAGTATTGGTATATTTGCTTTCTTGAGATTTTCCAAATATTTTATTTGATGGCCTTACATTAACTAGGGCATAAGATACTTCTTTTTTCAGACTTCTTTTTTTGCATAGGAAGGCATCTCACCATGCCTGATATTTCTGGGTACTCCAAATTCTCCATAGAGGATGTTTGTTTATGATGTTTTCGTGTTGGGCAATTTGATTCTGTTTAATGAATTAGGTCTCCCCTTTACAATTTTTTTTTTCTTTTCTGAGACAGGGTCTCACTACAAATCCTTTGCTGGCCTGCAACTTGTTTTGTAGGCCAGGCAAGCCTAGAACTCATGGAGATCTATCTGCCTCTGTCTCCTGAGTTTCCTCCCCTTTGGGGACACAGGATTTCATGTAGCCCAGGTTGGCTTGGAATTTGCTTTGTAGGCTAGGATGATCTTAGACATCTAATCTTTGTGCTTCCATCCCTAGCACCAAGATTACAGATGTGTGCCACTAGGCTCTACTTTTTCACTTTGGTAATTCCTTACTTCATTTTAGTTCTTGCTAGGGCATGTTGGTCAAGTTTGTAGCGTCACATCCAGGAAAGACAGAGAAATGCAGAGCTGCGGTGTACTGGACTATATCTTTCCTACTTTGTCCTGTGCAGATCTACTGTGGTATAAACTTGTGAGATATTTCACAAGCAGTACCCATTCTAGTCCCTTCAAAGAAGTCAAAATTCCACTAAATATATCTAAGTACCAAAGGATTTAGGTACCACTTGACCAAGACCAATAGGAAGTGATTCTAAGAGGTTTCTCTGTTGCTGTAATTTAATGCAAAAGTGAATATATCGTGTGAATGGCTTCCCTGCCACAGAAATAATTGTGGTGTTTTTCCATAAGCATGTTTTTTAGAGAATGTTCTATGACAAAAATTAATAAATACTATAGGAACGACTGGTCTCCATGAAGGATTTTATGGCTCTCTGGATACCTCAGTGAATAAGCTAAGTACTGGCACCTTATTCTGGAATAGCATAGCTTGACAGTGTAACTCTTCTCCCACGTTAGTTGATTGATATTCAAAGCTACCCTGTGAAGTATGTGAGAAAGAAAACTGCCTCAGAATGAATGGGATGTGTCTAAAGTCAGTTTTAAGTGATTTGTGGCTCTCAAACCTAGTGTTCCCAAACTCCCTAACCAGAATGCTTACATCTGTACCGTGAACCACAAGACAATGCATGTGCTTCTGTGGTATACCCAGTGAGGAGCTCAAGTCACCTCAGAGACAAGATTGCATCTTCCTTTGTGTTTCTGCCATTGTCTCTTACACACCCACACCCCCCCACACACACACGTACAAATGCACACACATGATTTAGAACACCATTGTAGAGCAGTCATTCATGCCTTTATATACATGGGGAATTTTATGCTAACATACATGTTTCATCTACAGATGTGATACACTCTACAGTATCGGCTATTACAAGGTAGAGACTTGGGGAAGAATAGGGCCTAAAATGATGTTAGGAGATATATGGAAATAAAATAGGGGCTAGGATGAGGATAGGATATGTATGGAAATAAAGGCATTCAGTGTTGAAAAGATCACGGTATGCCATCTGTTGTTACTTCATTGAAAAATCTAACATCTTGGCGCCTATTGATCGTTACAAAATGATTTTGCCTTTAATTTCCCTAAGGTCGGCCCCACTGAGGCTGGGGTTAATCATACAGGGACTGACAGATGACAGAAAAAGACCTCCTGGGACCCATTTATACACAGTGAGGAGGGCTTAGGAAGAGAGATGTCCCCAGTAAGGAGGTCACTACCTGCCATCTCTTTTTATGCTTGCAAAATAATGGTTCCCCCACCCAGTCATTCGTCACTTAGAATCAGCCACTGAGCAAAAAAATAATGAGAACATCGGGACTCTTTCCCACCTCCTTTTGTCGCTCTAAGGCCCATCTGTGCATTTGAGCTGACTTTGATGACAAAGGACAGCGTGTGAGAGTTATATGGATAGGTTTGTAAATTTGTCCCTGGAGGAAGAGAAGTGCCTAATGATTAGGCTGCATAGCTTTGGGGTACACCCCCACACGCATATGCACACATACACACCTAGGTGGCTTTAGCTCAGAAGCTATGGGACTTACCAGATGTTGTTTTACTATTGGCCTCACTGACAACATGTGCTGCAATTTGAGGGTCCTCATCACCTGCAATGAAACCAAAAACATACTGTCAGGCCAAGGAAATCTACAACTGCTCATGGAACTAATGGGCCCAGTTGTACAACAGTGCTATACGAGTTTACCTTAAAGGAAGGAAAACTGGCCCATTGAAGGAAAGGGTGGCTTCTAATACCTTAAAAACTGTATTGGCTGTTTTCATCAATCCCTTCTCCTGATAGTCAATACTCAGTTCTGCTTAACTCAGATGGACACAGGCTACAATATTTGGTTTCATTAAAATCTGCCTTGAATTGTGCCTTTAAGAACAACTGCCCCACACTGGAGTGGTAGTGGGCACCAATGCTGTGCCTGGGCGCTGAGTTAGTAATATGATTATCATGTCTGATTTGGTCAAATGACTTTCACACTATGACATTGAGCTCTCTTTGTCTTGCAAGAGCCTTGCTTCCCAAATAAAAGTCCTCATTTCCTAAGTATAAAAACTGTGGGTGCTTTCTTTCCAGTTATAAGCCTGATTCTGAGAATTTTGTAGGTGTATTATGGAGGATGTTCTGATGACAAAACCATGCATAACCTGAAAGACCAATTTGGTCAAATTTATGATTTGTCTGAAGACAAGCATCCACGGGGGCTTTTCCTTAAAATCTACCTGTAATTAGCAGATAACACAGCATCATAGAACATGTCTTGCAGTCACTGTGAGGAAAAAAGCTTCAGGGGAATCAGATGAGCCTTTGGCAACAGACCAGTGGTTGAGACAGGTTCTGAGCACCCTCTTCGCCTAAGAAAATTGTATCTATACCTTTATATGTATGCATTTCCTCATGTGCATTAGACTTGTGTAGCTACAACATTGTATTCAATAACTTTGTAATGTAATAGTTTCTACAGCAGCACCCCCTTTCCCTTTTGCTGCTCCTCAAGTCACTCCACACATCACTGGTTTGAGGTACTATATTCTAAAGGGAATTGGAGAGGAGCTGTGTTCAGAAAAGGACATGACTGGGAGAGGAAAGAACCTGGAAAGGATCATGGAGGGAACAGTGGGAAGTGCTGGTTATGTTCAGCCTCAATAGAAAAAGTTCACTGGAACTTAGGGTCGTGGTCGCTGTCTTCAGTAACCAGACAGCCATCATATAGGGAAGTAATTATTCTTTGCATAATATAGCCTCAAAGAACAGAAATGTATCCAATAAGTAGACATTCAAGGAACAAAATTTGAGGCAAGTTGTTTTTGGGTAGATGTTGACTTTAATATAATTCTTAGAGCTGTTCAAAGATAGAGCAGGTTGTCTCACTAAGTATAAGGTATTCTGTCTCTCGCCATGTCCGAGAAGAGGTCATCTGTTTAGTGCTGCTTCAAAGGGGATTCTTATTCTCAGAGGTGTACTAGATTCGAGGGCCATTAAGGTCCCTTCATGACCCCTAGGTATCTAGGACACACTCACTTCAAGAAAGGCAAAGATGAGAATGCAGCATTGCATTCATTGATCCAAGAGACCCACTGGGTACTGTCCTCCCACAGAATAGTTATCATTGAATGATGAATGCCATTTTTTACCAAATGATGACTTTCTTGCCATCTGGTCCTCTGAAGGTGGAGCCAGATTGTGTGATTGCTTGGATAAAGGTATTGGATGTGGGGTTCCTTCATATTTGATATTATCAATATTACAGGAACATATCCTCATCAATGTGGACATGAAAAACCTTTCTGTATCACTAAGGCCTGAGAAGGTACCAATCTGACAAATGTCTTTTATTTTATTTCCAGGGCTAAGTATTCCCTATTTCATGTGGTCAACCTAAAACTTCTTTGTACCCTTTAAGCATTTATAGAAATTGGCAAGTAGCGACATACCTTTTTGCATTTCATAGCTGGTTTCTTTTTTCTCTTCTGTGTTTAAACTTACATCCTAAAAGGAGAATCATTGTAACAAATTAGTTGACAGAAGCTCTGCTTTAGGGGTTTTCAAGGTCTCATTCATTTGGCAACTGTCAGTACTATGTTGTCTGTGCCTGGTGAGGATTATAATATAGATGAAGATGCTGTGGTTAATTCCATCATAGCAATTGAGAGTCCCTGTCTCTGACAGATGAGCTGACAGCCCAAAAAACTCAGGGGATACCCTGGAAGCAAAATCCAGGCCTTATTATCTCCCTTACAGTGCTTTCCCCAGACCAGAGGTTGTGATTCTGACCCTTTCTATGACCCTGGCCTCCCTGCCTTTGACAGATATTGATAAATAATGCTGAATGGGGCAATAATTCAACACTGGGAACTGGCATATAGAATATTATCAAACACAATGCAGGGTGTGGGTCTATTCCAATAAGATTGCTTTGAAACCTCACAGGAATAGATTTAAAGATGATCATGGGAGAGAAATCCAGATTTTTACTTCGAATGTGCTTTTGTGGTAGCTGTCCTGTATGGCCTGTACTTATTTAGAGTAATCAACATTCAGCAAATATAGGTCATCTTCTTCTAATGCTGGTGATGGTCTTCAAAACACGTAGTTTCTTGTTTTTCTTTTAAGATTTTTATTTAGTTTTTGACAATTCCATGCACATTGTTTTATGTTTTAAGACAGGTTCTCATGCAGCCTAAGCTAATCTTGGACTTGTTACAAAGCTGATAGTGATCTTGAATTCCTGATCCTCTCGCTCCTACCTCCCAGATGCTGATTATAGCCATGTACCCCATTGACTAGCTAAATACAATGCTTAAACATTTCTTTTACTTATGAGGCGAGAGCATGCTAGTTACACTTAAGGAAGCTAACACAGACTTCCTTCTATGTAGATTGAGAGATGATAAAGGCTATTGTCGCCATTTTAAGGAGCTCGACTGAAAGGTCTGGCAAGAATGAGGTTATCTAAAGGGTCTGAGAGTTAAATAAAGTACAGAACACAGGATCGCATTCACAGACCTGGCTCAGTCTGTTTCATCACTTGATTCTTAACAACAGGGGAAAGAAAACAGTAGTGTTTCCACACCTAATAGTCCTGTGCTCCTTGGCATTCCTGGAACCTAATGTCTGCAGGGCCCTTCCTTCACTTTCCTCACTCCAAGAAGGCATTTGTGTTGTTAGTCTTGACTATCATAGCCATCCGCTCAGCTCGGTTGCCAGATGTGAGGGTGTAAGGCACAGAGACTCAAAGGGGAATCTGAGCCTTAAAATGTTCACATGGGCTCCACAGATGTTCACATGGGCTCCATAGATGTTCACATGGGCTCCACAGACCAACTTTCCATTTTAGCTGCTGTGGGGCACCACGGTAATGCAGCAACAGGAAAATGTTTGTGAGCTAACAAGTAAACAAATGACTGTTTGATGTCTTTTCAACCACTAGTGTGTGATGATTGAAGTTAAGATACTACTTTGGGCTAGATGGTTGCAGTGATGTTGGGGCCTGGCCCAGATGAAAACGTGAAGTCAGCAAAGTTTGTCTTTTATGCACCCAGTTTTGCCTTTTTGTGAACTTTCCCCAAGCCAGACTCCTCAGAGCCTTTTTTTTTTTTTTTGCTTCACTCTTCACTTAAACCGATAGACTTTTAAAAGTCAAATTTCAGAAAAATCTTGGATTAATGATTTCTCTTTCAATGGAAACCTATGTGGCAGGTAGGGATATAGTACCCTTTAACCTGAAATGAAAATGATTTGATGCCATCAAAGGCACCTCGGGCATTGGTAGACAGATAACCATGAGACTGAACCCTCTAGACAGGGAGTGAAGCAGATTTTAATGTGCTATTATGCTGTTCAAAATGGTGCTTCCACTTGCCTTACCATGAGCCCCGACTCCCATCTCTGTGATATTTGTCTCTGAAGTTAATGAGCTTTTAGTCATGAGAGGCATTTCAATGAAAATTGGGTGACCACTTTTTTTTAGAGATAGTGGAGAGAAGACTGGAATTCTAAGAACTAAGAATTGCATCTGGTTGGTTCTAGGATCCCATCAGACCCTGTGACCTCAAGGTTACTCTGAGCCAGCCAGATCATGTTCCCAAACCCACTAATATTAGCTGAGGAAACACACATCTAATCTAGATTTAGTCTCTAGTTGACCTGCTAGGCTAAGCAGTTCCAAATACTGTTTCAGAGTCTGATCTCTAGGGAAACGGTGATCTAAAAGCGGACCAAGGCAAAGATGGCGTCCCTGACAGACATAGCACGTTACTAGGGCCTTGCCTGATGTGCCTAAAACCGTTCTACTTTCTTCTTCATACAAACAGGACTGACTCTTCCTTACTCCTATCCTCGGTAGGTGATTCTGGAAGCTTTCCACATCAGACCTAAATGAAGGCAAAGGGAATTGGCAGGTCACCTGTGAAACCTGTCTTTAAGAAAGAAAAATGGCGGAGGGGGGGGAGCAAGCCACTTTCACTGCCATTCAAGGAAATTGAAGATTGTTCACATAGTGAGAGAAGACCAGAGCTGGTAGTGTTCTGATAGAGTCTCATCCCCCTTATGTAATACAAGAGTAACTGGGGCTCAGAGGGATGAAATCATTTACCCAAGGCTGTTCAGCAAAACATTAATCTATTTAGGATTATCAACCATCATCTTTGACACAACTTTATGCACATTAAAATTAGACATACTTCACAATACCTTATATTACACCCACAACTCTATAAGCCCTGCAGAAACCTAAGATGTTTTCTGAATTTACCAATTTTGCAAATGAAGTGTTAGAGGTTTTATCTAAATCATAGATTCTGCAACACAGGTGTTAATACAAGGTATATTATAACCTTGTATAATAAAAAGTTAACTTGAATAGCAATTAGGCATTGTAGAGCATGGAAACAATAAAACCTGTATTAAACTGAACATAGTGGTATATGCCAATAGTTAGAAGCAGGAGAATCAAGAGTGCAAATGTTCAGCTACATAGCAAGTTCAAGGCCAGCCTAGGCTATACAAAATTGTCTCCAAAATCTAAATAAATAAATTCTAGTTTAGTATAAAGAACTTAAAAGACAGTGGCAGATTTGAGCTGTATTCTGATCCCAGTAAGTGGCCCAGGAATAAACTTTTAGAATCTTCTTCACTGGATTAAATTACATCTTGTTGACAGCACAGGAAGGTATGCATTAAATTCATAAGTAAGATCTAAAGAGGACAATGAGGTGGCTCAGCAGGCAAAGACACCAGCTGCCAAGCATGAGGATCTGAGTTCGATCTGCAGGACCCATGTAGTGAAAGGAGAGAATCAAGTCTTGCAAGTTTTCCTCTGACTTCTACATGTGTCACCAATTTACAAATGAAGTAAGATCTTACTCTCTTTGCTCCATTATTTGATTATATATTATCTTTATATAAGAATGAATTTCTGGAACCAGGCGGTGGTGGCGCACATCTTTAATCCCAGCACTTGGGAGGCAGAGGCAGGCGGATCTCTGTGAGTCTGAGGCCAGCCTGCTCTACAAGAACTAGTTCCAGGACAGCGAGGGCTGTTACACAGAGAAAGCCTGTCTCAAAAACTCTAAAACAACAACAAAAAGAATGTATTTCTGTTGGTTTGTTCAGATGACTGCCCAGTGGACACAGAGCTGCCCTCAAAATGAAGTGAATGCTGTCTCTCAGAGCAGCTCCTAAACTAGCCAATGGGTGACCAAAGGTATTAGAATCAGTACTCTGAAGCGAAGTGGCAGGAAAATTTTTGATGTTCTGTTTCGGGGTGTGGGGGAGAACACCTTAAGCTCATGTTTGTAGTGAACAAATAAATGGAAAAATTCTGGAAATTCATGTTTTAGATACTCAGTTACTAGTAAGCTGGATGACAGCTGGGTTGTTTAGAAAGCTTCGAACCTTTAGAATGAAACGACTCCATGAGCTAGCAGTGTTACACGGCCTCTACTGTGAGTGGGCACTGAGGATGGGCGTCCACTTCTTCCCATGCAACAGAAGGGAAGACCACACTCTCACGGTACCTGAAATCCCTGGAATCACTGGATAAGCACTGAAGACTGGACAGAAAATATCTTCCCTTATGGCCTGCCAAGTTATTACTTTCACTACAAACTGGAGATCAGACCCTGGTTTCATGATGGGAAGATATCAAAGGATGAATGGATAAATGCAGAAATACAAAACTCTAACTGTATGTACTGCATAACTACTGTGTGGTAGTTGCATGTGTATACTGATGAGCCATGTGTCGCTGTGCATGTGGGGATGCATTTTCTCCAGAGAAACCCTTTTCTATTGCAGTGATGTGAACATGTCCAACTTTTACCTTCATTTTACCCTAAGGCGTTGTCTTCATTTTGTGCTTTTCGTATGTGTGCATTTCCACACCCACCTATGTGTGTATGCATACATGTATTTATGTGCATGTGTGTTCACACACAACACATTTTGAGACTGTCTCACTCTGTAGCACAAACGGGCCTAGAACGCATGGCAGTCTTTCATTCTACTTTGTCCTCTAGGGCACCACCATTGAAGGTGTGACCACCACCCCTGATTACAGTTTGAAACATTTCTAGTGTCAGAATTCAGTTCGCGGAGCTGGGAAACGTACTGAAACTTCTCAGTGGAATCCTCCAGGAACTGAGCGCCTTACCTTGACGAGGTCTTCATACCGCCTTTTTACCTCCTTGCAGTTCAGCAAGGATAAGGATCCTTCTCCTTTGATGCATTTCTGTAGCTGTTTTATGAATACAAAATCTTCATGAAAGCTTACTTCCTCTTCTACCTGTTGTGAAATAGCAGGCTTATGAGAAATGTCATCATGAAGAAGAATACGACTAATGATCTCTGCCTCCACATTCACTTCACAGCACTGAAGAGAGGACAGCTTTGAGAGCATAAATAGGGAATATTAGAAGTTATTATGTTGGATTATTGCTGTTTGATGCTTGCCATTCAGCAACCTAAAAAAGCCAGTGATTCAGATGTCATGTTATCTACGTCTCTGGATCCAAATCTCGGCCACTCTAGCGACCTTTCATCACAAAGTATCTATGTTTTTAATGTACCACAGCAGCAATATCCTATAATTGTCATATTTCCCATCAGCCAAAAGGCAGTTTGCCTACTTCATGGCAGAGCTCACAACATGGGGCTTTCTAAAGAAGTCCGTCTGTAATGTTGATTTATAATTACATCTCTCATTTCCCTAATACTTCTAGAAAGCATTTGCATGTTTAAAGAAATTGTCTCTCAGCCCCGAAGTGAATGAGATATTTATTTTTCCAATATTGGAGTAATTAAATGTATGCTATTAACTTGTGTTGCCAACTAATTCTATACCACGCTTTTGTCTTTAAGTGTAGATTATTCACTTTCAAAACAAGAACTGATACAGTCATGGAAGAACATGCCTGCAATCCCTGCACTTGCTAGGCTGAGGCAGGAGTGTTGCTGTGAATTAAAGGTCAGTCTAGTCTATCTATGGTCAGTTCCAGACTATTCTGGGCTACATTATGAGACTCTGTCTCAAAAAGGAAAAAAAAATCCAAATCAACCGAACAAATTCTGCAATTCTCCTGTCATTAAGGGTTCACTTAAATGTTATAGCACATTTGAGTCTATATGGGTTATAATTTCCCCCATTATCCTCCAGGCCTATATACAGACATTTGACAGAGTCCACCAAATAAGTAAACAATCAGACCCAGAACCTGTCTCTTTGCCCAGCAGTGAAATCCAGTTTGAGTAGGCAAGCAGATAGCCTCCACTTTCAATACCCGTCACTACCTCTCCTAATACTGATAGGAACTTCATGACCTTCATTTTAGGCCCTCCCTCATTTCAAGAAAGGCTAGCCGATGGTCCCAGAAAAAAAAAAATCCAGCCATCCAGGTGTTACCTAGCCATTGTCCTCACTTCCAGACTTTAGGGACAGCTAGGTACTCGAGACTTTTCTCCTAGTTTTGTGATTGTCATTTTGTGACACAACCCACATGCCCCTCACTGGAAGTGAGCCAATACATGGATATAAGGTAAGCCCTGAAGTTACCTTTTTCTACACAGTCTGCTCTCTCCCTGTCCTCTCTTTTTCCTGTATACTGAGTCATTTAAGTGTGGAAGACACCTCAGAGGACAACAGAGCAACTTACAATGGCAGTTGACATTGAAGAATTGTACAGACAGCACCATTCTGATTTTTTTTAAAAATCTGTAAACGGAGGTGATTGTACATATCTGTACTAATCCAAAACACAATGGAATTTCAGACCAAATCAATGTTCTTTTTGTCTGGGTCAAATTTTTAAAGAAAAATGTTGTCTTCATGGGGAAAAAAGAGTTTACTTTATGAAGCAAATTATAGGAAATCGCTATAACTGCTGCTGGTCTAGCACTTACTATGTGATTCACAGGGCTAGACTCATTTGATCTATGGCAGGGGTGCCATTTTCACCTCTATTTTCTTGGTGTAGAAAAAGCAATAGAAATATAAAGTGGCATGCCCAGAAATCTCAAAACAGTTAAGAGCCAAGCTAAGATTTGAAGCCAGGCTGTCTGGCTTCAGATCCCTTAGTCAGAGGCAAAACTGTGAGACCACACTGTCTAGGCAACAAGCATTATACCACAAGACTATTAATCCACTTAAGGTTTCTACTGTCCTCCATCATTTGTGTAGATCTTAAATCAACCAGTGCCCAGATCAGTTAATGAAGACTTGTACGTCCCCTTACCTTATCCAGTCTTCGATGAAGATACACAGCATAAAGCGCCGAGCCAATCATCTGGGTGATGAGAAAAGCTGTAAGTATGTACAGAAGAATTTTCATGCTGACAGGCAGTCCGGGAGCCACGGATCGGGGAGAAGGTTGACTGTATGTTTCTATCATGCTGGCTTGAAGTTGAAATGGTGTCTTCTGACCAAGAAGGTGACAGAGGCAGCATGAGAAGACTGTCAAAGTGGCCGCCTTACTCAGGATTAGTTAAGAGCGCACAATCGTCGCAGCCCACACTTCCTGGAAAATGTGCTTCGTAGTCTTCTGTCCCAGCTACCAAAAAAAAAAAAAAAAAAGTTACGTAAAGGTTTTTTCTTTTCTTTTCTTTCCTTTTTTTTTTTTTTTAAAAAAAATGCACCCATATCATTTACTTCCAGGCTTTCCCTTTTGTTAGTAACGAAGAAACAAGTTTCGTCTTCCATACATTCATTCTTGCCTTGAAATGTCACAGACTTCTTAAGAGACAATGGCAGTATTTTCCTATCACTGTCTAAAGTTTGGGGCTCACCAGTTTCAAGGAAAGTGACAAATGAGTCCACTAGTAATAAAATCATTTCAATTTCAATCTTACTAATATATCAGGAACCTGGTATAAGGGGAAAGGAACAGATGTTAGAAAAATATGGATTGATTTCGTGCTCCGTGTTTCAAGACCTTGTTTCTTTAATCTCTAAGCTCAATGACACCTTGCTAGCTTTGCTAGTCAAAAACTGTATGTCATAAAGCAAAAGAAGACTCCCTGTTTGTTGAATAAGTTGTAACTGTAAAGAGAATTCGAGGAAAAGAATCCCTTTTCTGAAAGGCAAAGCTAACTACAGAGTTTGAGGAACGAAGCCAGAACGGGTAGCCTGATTGTGCTGCTGTGTGTCTAAGGATAAGAAAAATGAACTTCAACTGAGAGACCTGGCTTCTAGTCCTTGCTGTACCAATAAATTCTTACAGACCCCCAGTCAATCACTTTGCCCCTGACACAAAGGACAGTCACCTGCCTTCCTTAGCCCATAGGTTTTGGCAAAGATGGGAATGAAAGAGACTTTTGAGGCACCTTATACAATATATAGTTATCCCTACTGTTTTCGTTTGGTTGGTTTTGGTTTTTCAAGACAAGGTTTCTCTGTATAACAGCCCCAGCTGTCCCGGAGCTTGGTTTGTAGACCAGGTTGGCCATAAACTCACAGAGATTCACCTGCCTCTGCCTCCCGAATGCTGAAATTAAAGGTGTGTGCCACCACCGCCTGGCTCAGTTATCCCTATTTTTAACGATTTTGTTAGCCTAAGAAATGAGTTTTGAAATGATTTCTATCTCTTTTTATAATGAAAAAACCCCAATAACCATGGCCAAGCCATCTCAGGTTGTGACCCCTTATTGCAGGATTACATGTGTGTGAATGGCTTGGGCGATGTCATATCAGACAGCATTCAAACCAAACACGGCTGTGGAAACCCTTCTCTCACATACCAACCTCACGTAGAAACTATGATAAAATTGCTTTGGTGATCCCTACAAAATTGTTTTAAAAGACAAATAGGAACTAGTCATACTGCTCTGCTAGGCACGCTGCCTGTGTAGTTAGCACCTGCTGGCTTCCCCTCCCACGCCTCTGCATCCTGTCCTGGGCCCAGACCTGAGCAGTGTTTCACTACATCTGCTAAGGAGGTGGCTTCAAAGCAAATGATAAACTTTGATCAGTCACGTCAGAGGCTTTGGTTCTTAGACAAGTGATCATACTTGGGATCTCAAGACTGTGCCCCAGGCCACCTTCACACAATTATAGAGTGTTCAGTTGACAAAAGCCCTAGGAGGATCAGTTTGACCCAGCCAATCTCAAGGGAGAGATTGCTACAGGGGCCTCGGGCAGGCAGTTAAGGGTTTGCTTGTGTGATCAACTTCAAGAAAGAGTTGTTCAGCCTTCCTGCTCCCCCTTCTTCACCTCCAGCCCCCTGAAGTCTGACTTTTGCCCACAGTTTAACACTGGAACTGCCACTTCCTCTATTAGCTCAGTCACAGTTTTGACTGGATGCTTTTCAGCATTCATTATAAGTTCCTTCTCTGTTATTCTCCTGATATATTTTTCTACCATTCTCCTTCTGAATAGTCTCCACCCTTGAATTCTATACCACCATGACCCATCTTATTTTCCAGATTTACCAAGTGTAATTGGCTAATACAAACTCTATAGATTTCAGGTATACATGATGCTATATGCATTGTGAAATGATTGATCTTGTTTGTAACTAGTCGCTTTACAGGCTACCAAGGACATGTACTGCTCACACTCCCAGTTTGAGGCTTTCCCCTGTGTCTACCAAATATAACTGTATTCCACTATTGGGGATTTGTATGGCTCAGCTAATACTACATAATGCCCTTGCTCAAGTCATAGGGCCATTCATGTATCTAAAGAGTTGCTTCCTCTTAGAATGCTCTCAACTCTTCATTTGATCTTCTTTTTTGTTCCCCTTACACGCCTTTAATCCCAGCACTTGGGAGGCAGAGGCAGGCGGATCTCTGTGAGTTTGAAGCCAGCCTGGTCTACATAGTGAGTTCCAGGACAGCCAGGGTTACACAGAGAGACCCCGTTTAGGTAAAACAAACAAACAAACAGATAAGCAAGACCTAGATTTTTCTTTTTTTGTTTTCTGTCTTTCCTTTCCATCTGCTTTCCTCCTCTTCTTCGGAGAGGGAGTCTAACTCAGAAATGGTCCTTTCCTATCACAGTCACT
Source organism: Ondatra zibethicus (assembly GCA_004026605.1). Taxonomy (NCBI): domain Eukaryota; kingdom Metazoa; phylum Chordata; class Mammalia; order Rodentia; family Cricetidae; genus Ondatra; species Ondatra zibethicus. The sequence continues at coordinate 21,428 of PVIU01002193.1, read as the reverse complement.
GGTCTCACCTAACTGTAGAGGTTAGTGACTGAGAGTCCTTCGTGAGTCCTTCTAATCTTAGTCTAGATGGCTGTTCAGCTCCAGTGGCCTTCTTTCTCCCCAAAGCCTCTTGGCTATTATTACTTTTCATCATGCCTCCTGTCAACAACTGAACCCAGGCCTCCGCTTCCTCCTTTTCTTCGTTTACTAAACTGTAGCACCCCAAATTATCCCCTAGCTTCCTCCCTGCCCCAGTCATCCACCTTCCACACTGATAGAGTAAATATAGTCACTTAAATATGGTCACTTAAAAGTGACCATATTAGCCAGTCTGATTGGACCTAAGACTCAGTTCCAGACTCAGGGAAGTCCCATGACATGTGTGCTGGCATGTTTAAATTGCTCTAGCATGCCAGACTTGTGTTTCAATTCATTCAATGAGTCTCTCTCTCTCTCTCTCTCTCTCTCTCTCTCTCTCTCTCTCTCTCTCTCTCTCTCCTTTTCTTCTTCCCTTCCCCCATTTTCCTTTCTTTTTTCTTCCCTCCTTCCTTCCCCACTCTAGCCCCCAGGGTCTCTTTTTTGCTGTGCAAATGCTTCACACTGACCTGCACTACCCAAACCTACTCTTTTTCCTGTCCTTTTGCACAATGCAACAACGGCTGGCTCTCCAGCTTCCAAGCTTCAGCTCTATGATGCTGATGTCTGATTCTGAGGCAGAAGTCCTTCCTGTTGGAACTTTCTATGCTTTCTGTTTCTCTCTAATACTGAAAGGGCTAACCACTGTGGTAGGCCCCACAGAAAAATCCTCAGCTAAGCCTGGGATGGTGAAGCAATGCTGCAATCCTAGCACTTGGGAGCCTGTGGCAAGAGGATAGTGGATATGATAGGATCCTGGTCCACATAGGCCCTTTCTAAATGACAAACAAAAATGAATACCTAAAACAAAAATGAAACCTTCCATGTCCTATATCTGGAAGTGACTCTCAAACTTTATTCCCAGAAAATATGTGCATTTATGCCATATGTACATATGGCAGGAAAGAACCTGGAGTTCTTTCTCTGTTTTCTTTTTTTATTGATTTTTGTTGAGCTCTACATTTTTCTCTGCTCCCCTCTCAGCCTCTCCCCTCCCCTTCAACCCTCTCCCAAGGTCCCCATGCTCCCAATTTAGTCAGAAGATCTTGTCTTTTTCTACTTCCCATGTAGATTAGATCTATGTATGTATCTCTTAGGGTCCTCATTGTTGTCTAAGAACCTGAAGTTCTAATTAAATGTTGGTAACTGTTGTTTTAGTTTATAAAAAGAGTTAAATCAATGATGTGAATTGTCTCATTTTTCAGTTGTTCTGATACAGATTTTTAAGTCTCCATCTTTTTGTGCTACTCTTTTTCTTGTGAGGTAGTAACTGTTCTGTAATCAACAACAATAAAGGGGAAAATTCTTTCTGTATATTCTACTTCAGCAACTTGTTTTGGGTGTGAATACACTTGTGGTTGTGATTTTATATTGATAATCTAGAATACAGTCATAATTTCTGCAAGGAAATTTATTTCCAGTGTATATGAAAGAGTTTAACTAAATCTGTATTTTGTTTGCTCTATGAAGGGCATCACAGAGACTGGTATTTTCCTAAATATGTCTGGAGGGATTATCCATTAGAGGATACATTTTTGATTTTCAGCACAAGAAATGAGCAAATCCCTGCCCACGTATCTTTCCTTTTCTTTCACAACCCATTTATGCGCATCCCTGCTTATCATGCATATTGAGCTATTTTTGTTTTCTTTAACATGCTGTGCTTGTTTCTACTATTCTTGTGTACGGGCTGCTTCCCTTGTCCTTCATCATTAATTTGAAGTGAAATACCCCTCCCACAAAGTATTCTCATCTGTATTTAAACTATCATAATATTTGTCACCTCGCATCATAATTGATTTATCTGACATCTCGGCCATTAGCTACTAGAACAGAATGTATGCTTTTGTAATTTCAGAGTATTTGACATCTGAAAAACTGTCGGGAATTAGTAAACACAACTAAACTGTTTGTTTAATGGGATCAAAAGGGAAAGTGTAAAACATTTTTCTCTGGAAGAATAGCGCTGGGATGGGCTCGGGCTGGAGAGATGGCTCCGCAATCAAGAGCATTGGCTGCACTTGCAGTGGACCTGGGTTTGATCCCCAGAACCATGGTGGCTAACAAGCATTTGTAACTCCAGCTTCAAGGAATCCAATTTCCTTTTCTGACCTTCTTTGACAGCAAGCATACATGTAGTATATATACATGCAAGCAAAAACCAAAACACTCAAACACATTTTTTAAAAGGAAGAATAGGAGGAAAGGGATGAGGAGGAAGAAGAAGAGGAAGAGGAGGACTGGCTAGCCCTGCTAGTAATGCAAGTCAGAATATATTTGTTTGGAAACTTATTCCACTCCTTTAATAATCTCTCTTTCCTCTGGAGTCAGTTCCACTTGCTTGTTTTGGCCCTTCTTTTTCACATTGTCAGCTTTCTTGAAATGGCTAGTGATCTTAGCTCTCTATCTATAGCCTTTGTTTTATAGCCAAGTTTCATTATGTAACCATGGCTGTCCTGAACCCATGTAGACCTGCCTCATGAGTGCTGGGACTTGTAGGCATGTACCGCCATGCCCTGTTAGTATTCTGGTCTTATTTATGAGTGAAAAACTGTTGGTTTTTATGGGTAGGTGGCAAGGGTTTTCTCCGTAATTGTGTTGATTTGTTTCCCCTACGAATGGCTCTGTGTAATCGGAGGACTAGCTGAGGCATCTGTTTAAGTGTGTAGGAGCGGTCAATAAACAGTCTTCCCTTTAGTTTATGTAAATAGAGAGACAGGAAAACCAGGGGTTCGCTCCAACTGATAAGGTAAGGAGGGTTTTTTTTCTCCCCTGGAGGTTGAGTTTGGGTACAAGTAGTTTTGACTCATTGATGCTGTTTTCTTCCCATCTTCAGAATCCCACCTAGATCCCCCTCTTCAGACAACTTTAGCCCAAGGGCAAATACTAAAAGCTGCTGCTAACAAAAATGTCCCTAGGGAATGTACAGTCATGTTCTAGAGGGCAACCAAGAGCAGCGACAATAGCCTGTCATACCGCGGGTGGGGCAGTCTGTGGGAACTCATTGACCAACAAGTCCAAAGTGGGTAACTCATTTCTGTCATGGGGATTTTTGTTAGTTCTGTGGTTTCTAGTAGAAAGGCATTATTGTTCCCTTATACAGTAACCCCATTTTAAAACTCTTTATATGTGTGTGTGTGTGTGTGTTTATTGTAAGAAGTTTCTACATTAGTGACTTTTAACAGGAGTTTTCAGAAGGTCTTAGTTTTAGTGATCCCATACTCCCTCCTCTATCCTGCTTCCCATCCTCCACACCGTCTAACCCTTCCTGTTCTAGTATTCTCCTTCCCCTCTTTATGTCATTCTATTCTACATTTCCTCTCTCCTGCATAGCTTCTTATTCATTGTCTGACCCCTGTGAGGATTCTGAGTGAAACACACATATCTGACAATTCAAAACTCATATCCACAAATGAGAAAAAATAGGACATTTGTCTTTCTGGGTTAACATGCCTGGGATAATTGTTTCTGGTTACATCCATTAACCTGTGAACTTCAAACTTTCATTTTTATTAACAGCTGAATAACATTTCATTGCAAAATGTACCACATTTTCTTTATCCACTCATCAGTTGATGTTTCAACTGCGTCTATTTCCAGGCTATTGTGAATAGACCAGCAATGAGCATGGATGAGCAAGTGTTGCTATAGTAAGACAAAGAAAACTTTGGGAATATCTCTGCGAGTGGTGTAGCCAGATAACATGGTAGATCTATTTCTAGTTTTTTGGTGAACCTCTACCCTGATTTTCATGGTGGCTACAACACCTTGCTTTCTTACCAGCAGTGAATAGGTATTCTCCTTTTCCCACATCATATCCCAAATTTCGGCATTTGCTGTTGGCATGCCCAAAGACTGCGCAAGCTCAAGCCAGATCAAATCCCAGCATGGAGAGGGAGGTGGGTACAAAGTTCCACCCCTAGCTGAAGAACTACTGGAAATTGATAGCCACTGGGAAATAGACAGTTTTCTTTAATAGTGTGACTCATGGTAAGTCAACTATCCGTCAATGGAAGGAAGGTCACACATTTAAGACGATATGAACAAAAAAATTGGATTTGGTGAGTAAAAAGAGGCACAGTGCTGATCGGGGAGTGAAGAAAGGTGGATCTAGGAGGAGATGGGAGCGGAGGGGGAATATGATTAAAATGAACTTTGTGAAATTCTCAAAGAACTAATTCAAAACCACAAAACAAAATTCCAGACATTATGTTTGTGGATTATGGCAATACAATATTCTGAAACTATCCCTCACATTTTAAGAGACTGGAACTTTGCTGGACCTCACAAAGTTAATAAAACTCCGCAAGTCATTAAGACTGCTGTCCTACTGCGTGTTCAACCTGCTTTTAAGAGGACAATGTAACACTCAACCTCATTTGCCTTGCATTTCCCATGTAATCAACTTTCATAACCTAAACTAACTCCTAGCTGTTATCCAGAGTTTCTCTGTGTGGCTTATGTAGCTGTCCTGGAACTCACTCTGTAGATCAGGCTGGTCTTGAACTCACAGAGATCTGTCTGCCTTTGTCTCCCAAGCGCTGGGACTGAAGGCGTGCACCACCACCACCTGTAATCTATGCATTAAGATATGTACTCTAGCCAGTCTCACAAGGGTTCTAGGCTCTAACTCAGGTTCATGAGGCAAGTGCCTTTAGCTGCTATGCCGTCTTACCGGGCCCTGGTGTCGCCTTTTCTTGTTTCACATGAATGCTATGCTTTCTTTATTTTACATTCATTTTTGTCCAATGATTATGATATGTTTATGTGGTTAAAATGTAAAGGATGTACGATAATATAATACACAGTGCAAAGTCTTTCACTGTTAGCATGAATTTTCATTTTTGTGTATATTACAATTATTTCACGAACATTTATGCAAATACATAGGTTCATCCTTTTACACATAGTAATGTGTACAGTGTTCTGTGTTCTGCTTTCTTGGTGTTTTGTCTTTTTTTTTTTTTTAGCACTGCTAGGGTTCAAACCCAGGACCTTATGCCTTGTAGGCAAGCGCTGTACCATCAAGCCATATCCCTAGTTTTCCTTGTTTTTTTATTTATCATTATATTTTGGAGATTTCTCTGTATTTTTGCAACTGTATAGCACAATAGTTTCCCTTATTTATGCATTCATCATCCACAGTGTCAATCAACCACAGTTCAAGACTATTAAACAGCAAATTACAGAAATAATATGCACATTCTATTATTGCTTTTTTTGAGACAGGGTCTCACTGTGTAGGCAGGGCTGGTCTCAAGCTGCCTTGAGTCTTTCTGTGTCTTCCTCCTGAGTGCTAAGATTACAGGCACAGGTCACAATAGCTGGCTTGATTTCTACATATTAAATGAGTTTTATTATAGTGTATATATTGTAGTATAGTTATAGAGCAGAATAGTTATTCTCTAATTGTCCATGTTATATTTCTGACTATTACCCTTTTACTGTGCCTAATTTGCCTTTTAAATGTTATCCTAACTATGTATAGCACACATACACATGTGTGCATGTGTGTGCGTGTGCATGCATGCACTTCTGTATTGCTATGATATGAATGTGTCTCCCTACATTCAGGTATTGAAACTTTAGTTTCTCAATGTGGCAATGTTAAGAGGTGAGACCTAACGGGAAGTACTTTGGTTACAGAGTTCTCATGGAGAATGAATGACTTTCTCATGTGAGGTCTTGTCGCAGGGCTCTCTTAGTTACTGCAAGACTGGGTTCATAAAGTAAGACCACTCTTCATGTTTCTCTCTCTCTCTCTCTCTCTCTCTCTCTCTCTCTCCCTCTCTCTCTCTCTCTCTCTTGCCTACTCACCCCTCTTCCCACCATGACTTAAGCAGTACAGGGCCTTTCTATAGTCTGGATCTTTTTTTTTAAAAACTGTTTTAATTGGAACACAAAGTAAAAGGTTTCTTTATGGCATTTCTTACATATTTTGTGTTGATTGATCCTTCTTCCTCACTCTTTTCCCCATATCCCTCATTCAGGTGTTTTATCATACCAATGACAGGAGCCCCCACTCTACTTCATGTTCTGTGTAATCCAAATGTCCCTCAAAGGCTGTTTTCTTAAGGCTTCCTCCCCAGCGGATAATGCTGTTAAAATGCCACAAAAACTTGAGGTGGCAGGCCTCCTTGGAGGAAGTAATGCACTGGAGAATGCTTTGAAAAATTATTATTGTGTCTTCAGGCCCTTCCTATACCTCCTTTCGCTCCCTATCATGAGTAATCTTTGCCGAACCACATGTTTCCTGACATGATGCTTTCCTTCTTCATAGGTCTGTAGCAATACAACCAACCAACCCTGAACTGAAACCTCTGAAACCATGAGCCCAAATCAACTTTTCTTTCTTTAAGGTGTTTGCCTCAGTTGCTTTTTTAAAGCAACAGAAAGTTGAGTAGCACAAGTCCTTACCTTTTGTGGCTATTTAATCTTGGATTTCTCAACATTCAGAACTAGGAGCCAAAATGTCCCTCTCCCCCTTTCTGATAAATTACTCAGTTTCAGATATTCTGCTGTAGCATGCATTGGGAAGGCTAAAACTGTCCCCTTTGTATGAGTGGCGGACCATAATGTATTTATCTGCTATTCTATTGATGAGCCTTTATAGATATATGTACATATGTGTGTGTGTATTTTTAAATGGAAAAGGCATTTAATTAAAAAATATATTTTTACTCACTTCATAGGGATTGTCACATGCACCAACCAAACATAAGAAGGCCAAATTTCAGAGGCCCCTTGACAGAAATTGTATTATCTTTACTTTTACATCTTTTTTCTAATATATTTGTGCTATAACAAATACCCTGTACTTATGTACTCATTTAAATATTTTTCAGTTATTTTTCATAGGGCCCAGAAGGCCAAAATTCATATGTATCTTAACAATGGGCAATCAACCTGTAACCTCAAAAACATACCACACTCAAGGTAATTACTTTTCATTAGTTAGATCAAGTCATAACAAATAATTCATGTTATATATGCACTTTATTCAAAACCCTATATCACATTTTAAGCCCCCAATGTAAAGTTCCTTATGGCCTTAAGAATTTGGGTTGTGCCATGTAAGATTCTCCATGTGGCCCCGAAGCACAAAGCTACAACTGTGTGATCTCTGGTTGTTTCCACCCAAGAAGCTGTATTTTCTGACTATGTCAGCAAGAAGCAATTTCTCAAGTCATTCCCTTGAATCTGTTCAGTTGGTTAAATCAATGCCAACTGAGTGCACACCGTGGGCTAAGTGACGAGCTGAACCTGGGGATACAAAAACAAGATGAACTTGAAAATCGAGGTCAAACCCCAGCAATGTCAAATACAGAAGCCACATGAAAATTAAGGATAAGAACCTACTCAGGAGCATGGAACTGGAGGACTACTAGGGAAGGCTTCCTTGGGGAAAGGACACCTGGCATAAGTTTGCAACCTGACTTACAGCATTCCTTGACAAATCGCAGAGCTGAGTGTTCATCTGTTTCCCTTGGCTTTTATGACCTGGAACATGTCCTCATTCTCAGTCTTAAGGACATTCTAGTTGCTTCTATTTACTCTAAGATTCCAAAGGTCCAGAAGGAGGAATCTAGGAAAGGACTGGGGATAACCCCCTCCAGCATAGTCAAAGGAAGTTGGGAATGCGAGTGCTTAGAGTGTTGGTGTGGCTTTAGTTTCCACTCATTTTCCTTAACGGGACCAGAATCCTCAATATCCATATCCACCACCAATACACATATCCATATCCGTCATGCAAGGTCTCCAAGGTGAACTTTCATTCATTTTGGGGGTAGGTTTAGACAGGGGCTCACTAAGCAGTCCAGGCTGGCCTCTATCCTGAATGCCTTGCCTCATCCTGAATGCTGACATTATAGTCATATGACATGACACCCAGCTAAGAATAACTTTCTTCTTGGTTCTACTGTAAATTAAAGAAATAACATTTATTTATTTATTTATTTATTTATTTGTGTGTGTGCGTGCGTGCGTGCACGTGTGTGTGTGCGTGCGTGCATGCGTGTGTGTGTGTGTGTGTACACATGCCTGACCAGAGTACGAATGTCAAAGGACAGTTTTTAGGAATTGGTCTGTCCTCCTACCATGGAGATTCTGGTGGATAGCACTCAGGTCTTCCGGCTTGGTAGCAAGCACCTTTACCTTCTGAGCTGACTTGCTTGTCAGATCTCTCCAGTTTGTACACTTTTTGTAGGAAAATGGGCTATATGTTCTGGTAGGCTTATACATGAAACAATGGCTACTACTGAGAAGTACTGAGAAGTAGAGTAGAAGCATGAAGGGGGCCAAATTTTACTTTTTGTTCTATATTCACTATGATCTTTCAATTACCGTAATAGCAAGCAATTTTACCTTTATGACAAGTCATTTCTGACAGCCTATACATTGAAGTGAACCTTCATGTACAGAAAAGGACACAGATAACAAGCCAAATGAATTTTCATAAAGTAGACACCCTCATTGTAGTCATTATCCAGATTTTAGTCCTATTACTATTTCAGAAGCATTTTGCCTTGTATCTTTCCAGCCACTTTCATGCCTCACAGTGATAACTGCCTTTATGTCTTCTACAACCAAAGAATACTGTTGGCAGATAGGGTTTTACCAGTTTCTTATCCTACTAGCATTTGGTATCATTTACATTATTTATCTTAGTCATTCTTATAGGTCCATGGTATTATCTCATTTCAGTTCTCATTTATAGTTTCTGTTTCGTGGCTTCATGGGGCTTTTATGTATTTTGTTTAAATCTTTAAAAACTGATTTATAATTTTTATTTTAAAAATATGTGTGTGTTTACATGTAGATATGTGCATGTGTGGATGCAGTACCCACAGAGACCAGAGAGGGATTTGGAGTTATAGGTGGCCAGGAGCCACCCAACATAGATACTGGAATACAGTCTTTTGGAAGAGCAATAAAGCTCTTAACTGCTGAGCCATCTCTCCAGCTCTGTCTTAGTACCAAATGAGAATATTACCTAAGGTCCATATTGTGTGCAAGGCATATTGTAAGGTTATCAGCGTTCTCTCCCTGCCCTGTTTGGAAATCCTGAAAAACAGCATCAGTGAGAGACGGTCTCCCTAGAACAGTCCATCGATGGCTTACAGCTCAAGGAGAATGTGTCTTCTCTCCCTCTGTCTTTATTGGGGGGGACGACTTTCATAGGTGTGTACTAAAGGTAAAAGTCTATCTTCTAAACAACTGCAACACACACTTCTCCCCTTAAATACAAGAACATATTTTTCCAAGGGAAACTTGGAAGAAATTTCTAGCCACAACAGGGCTTTTAGAAGTCATCACACCTTCTATAGGGCTATAACATCTACCGCTAGTGTATCTAGCAGAAAGACATTGCCCCCATGACATTTTCCTAATGATTCCAAAAGGTTCTCCCATTGATATTCCCCATGGAAGGACCACCCAGGGAAGCTGGCAATAATGGATAGGCTGTCATTGAATCACTGCCGAGCCTTCAGCAAGTACTGGGCTCTCTGATAGGTCTGTAGAGCCAAAGTGAAGGAAGAAAGAGCTGCTAGCTGTGGAGACAGGCAAAGCAAAGGGGAAATTAACCACGATGCACTGGGTAAGCAGCACATTAGACAGCTACTGATGATGGTGTGTGTGCTCCGGAACATGAAAGAGGGGGTGGGGGGAGAAGAGAGAGGGTCAGGCAAGGTTCCCTAGAAGAATGAATACCAGAGCTTCTGGCGAGCTTTCAGGGCTAGGGAGAAATGCAATGGGAGTATGGGGTATGGGGATGGTAGCGTGTGGAAGGACCCAGAGGCTGGAGGTCAAGTATTCTTGGGACCAAAGCTTTACTCTGGGATCTTCACAGCAAGAACATGGATAATAAGGTCTAATGACTGTTTTTACTTTTATTAGTAATCTTTTTGTTCCATGGTTAAGTGTGTCAGAGATTGAGTACCCTGCAGAGGTGGGTACATTATTAGTACCTATTTTCTTGACAGGTAAGCCTGACATGAACATTTCAGACTTGCCTCAGTGTTTTAGCCTGCCTTTAAAGTTTTAAAGCTGCACTGTATCAGGATCAGCCTACCTGTTGCATCTTCCTCTGGGGCTCAAAAACGCCCTTAGGCTATAACTTCCGTATCCAGACATCTTCCCATATAGCTTTTCTCTGCCCACCCTCAGATTCCACTACTCTAAGCTTCCTTCTTGATTTAATTTGTGTGAGAGAACTCATTTCCTGCTCACTCTTCTCTCTCTGCTCTGCTTTCTCCCGTGATCCCTTCCTGACAACTTCTGGTGGGGGCGTTGCTTCTGAAATGTGTTCTCTGCTCCCAACTCAGCCTCAAGTTGTCCTCATCCAGTGAGACCCTGACTTAGGAGACCTCTAGTTCTGCCACCAGTGTCCCCTATGGCCATCCTTATGTTTTCTTTATAAATGGGGAAACTGAGGCTCAGAGAAAGGGAATGACTTACCAAGTCAGGCAGCAAAGGAGTCACGTGGCTGAGAGGAGCCCAAGCCTCTTGGCTTCCAGCCTCATGTTGTTTTCCAGAAAGCAGACTGCCTGTCCCAAGGCTCAGGGCTTCAGCGCGGCGGCAGCTCCCACCCACTGCTTGCACTGTGCGCCCATCCCTCAGCACTTCCTGCATGAGCTGCTTCATTACTACCGACCAGAGCTGGTCCATTCGTGTTTCTGACTCAGCAGTCTAAGCAAAGGACATCTAGTCATGTCTTTAGATGATTAAGGAAACATTGGGGACAGGAAACTTTTTTTTTCTAGTTGGGTAGGAGGTGGTGGTGCAAAAGGAGGAGGAGACATTCAACTGAATAGTGAGATTATAATGGCAAGTGATCTCTCAACATAAGATATACCAGGGTGGGGAACGTTATATTAAAAGATGTAAGGTTATCCATTGGATGTATTATGTCAACAAAGTACTAACTAGCTTAGAGGTGTTCATGATAGTAAAAATACCATGGCAAAAATAGAGCATTTTTATAAATCCTTTTTTGTAAAAATATGGGAAGTAGCTATGAGTAGTAGTTAGAAAGTATCTAAGTTTTCCTTCTATTTCCATCTTTGCATCCATGCCAAATTTTGTCCACAAGCCAATGGTTGGAAAGTGCCACTTAACAGGAGCTTTCAGAGATGTAGCGCAACAGGTGTTCCTTGTGAATGAATGGAGTTGCGAACTTCTCTCCGCTGCACTGTCCCACAATCCATGATGCCACCCACATAGGTTAAGTGGCAGCTTTTGAAGGTTCCCACCAGAGTACATTCACATCCATCCTAATGGCCCTGGTTCTGAGTATCAAAATATCTTCTGACTGAGGAGAGTAGGAATTTCCAGTGATCCTTATAGTTGCCAGGTCACTAATGCCTGCATAGCTAGCTCTGGAGGTGGGGTAACCAGCCCCACAGAAGCACGGCTCAAAGAGGAGTGGGGGTGACACTTTCATGGGTTGAAGATGGTCCTCTGACATTCAAATCCATGCAGTACCTGTTTATGTCATCTTATTGGGAAATAGTCTTGGCAGATGTTGCTAGTTAAGTTGAGATGATTTCATACTAGGGGAGGATGGGCTCTAATTCAATGGCTGTTATCCTGATTACAGAGGCAAATTTGTACTTTCTCTTAGCTAAAAGGTCAATAAGCAATAGAGGGCACAATTTAGACACGGGTGCACGTGCACTCGTGCACACGCACGCACATACACAGTCACAGTAGATACGTGTGGAGGTAGATGTAGTTTAGAGACAAGTTGCTACAAGCCAGAGATCTTCAGGAAACCAGAAGGAGGAGGCTAGGAAGGGCCCTCCCCTAGAGTCTTCAGAGACAGGGTAACCTTGCTGACACCCTGGGTTTAGAATTTTGGTTCCCTAGGCTACACAACACTTCTGTTGTTTTAGGGACCCTAGTTAATGGTAACTTGTTCTGCTAGCCCTTGAAAACAGACAAAATACTTCTTCTATAGAACAAATTGGCCCATCTTCTGAAAAATGGTTCTGGAATGGCAGAGGAGGAAGATGCTTAGTGGGGGCCCACTCTCAAGCAGAAGCACCGCGTGTTTCCTTAGATGATTCTGTACACTGGGGTGGGCCTGAGCAGGCCCACAAGACTTCATAGTGATAAGTTTAAAGTGTCTTTGTCCTTTTGCTTTAACTCAAATTGCTAAAATTTCCTCAGATGAGTATATATTATTTGCACAAACTTATCTATCTATAGCTGTAATACATATCTGTAGCTGTATCAACTTAACCTATCTATATTATCATCAATGATACCTATTCTTGTGAATTTGGAGAGCACTTCCAAGTGAGAAAGTCCTAGAGCAACTTCACTTGTAGATAAGGCTAGGAACTACTTTATAGACAGTGAGTGTGGGCAATAAAATTGTACCTTTATGTAATATGTGGTACTCCTCAAAGAGCTCACCTCTCTATGCACTGATCTGTTTAAGCTGAAAGCTCTCTGTTAGATAAGAAATCTGGGGTCCTAACAGCTGTTAAGCAATGGTTCCAAGGTCTCATAGGTCTTGCTCCAGAACTCACTTCTAGAACAGCAGTTCTCAAACTGTGGGTCACATATCAGATAGCCTGCATATCAGATATATACATTATGATTCATAACAATAGCAAAACTACAGTTATCAAGTAGCAATGGAATAATTTTATGGTTGGGGGGTCACCCCAGCACGAGGAACTGTATTTTTTAAACAAATACATCTTTTTAAAGATTTATTTATTATGTATACAGTGTTCTGTCTGCTTGTATGCCTACATGCCAGAAGAGGGTGCTGGATCTCATTACAGATGGTTGTGAGCCACCTTGTGGTTGCTGGGAATTGAACTCAGGACCTCTGGAAGAGCAGCCAGTGTTCTTAACCCCTGAGCCATCTCTCCAGCCCATGAGGAACTGTATTAAAGGGTCGTAGCATTAGGAAGGTTGAGAATCACTGGTCTAGAATGTAAGCTATGGAAAAGCAGGACTTTCGTCAGTCTTATTCCTAGCTTTAGCTTCCTTGCTTGGAGTAGTTCCTGGAATGTAATAAGATCAGCACCTTTTCCTTTGAGTAACTATATAATTACAGTGCAATGAAAGCAGGCTTCTCCTGGGTTAGTTTAAACCAGGCTCTGGCATTCTGCTAAGGATGAGCAGGGCTGCTGAGGGGTCCTGCTAGTGCTTTCCCATGTCCGTCCTTCCAGACCGTGACCTTTGCCCCAGACAAGAGATAGTTCAGTTCATTCTTCAGGCTCCCCTTCCATATAACCTGCAGGGAGGCTTCTGTGTCGGCGATGCATGAGGGAGAGGAGGAGCACTGGAAAGGCTCCAGGCAGATTTACCCTTGGAAGAGCCCTAGAGGCTGCCTGGGCCTGAGAGACAATCCTTTGTAAATCCTGGGAAACTACCCAGTGAGAAAAAGTCCAGGAAGCTTATAGCTCCGCCCTCTCCTCTGGAAGGGGTGGGGTGTGACTGCTGTCTGCTCTGACTCCACCAGGTTGAAAGTGAGGGTGGAGCCGGGGAAATCCTCAAGTGGACTGGACAGAGAGTAGGAGACTTTTTTTTCTTTCTTTCTTTTTTTTTTTGTGGACAGCAGGGAATTCTGGGGACTCCTTAGCATTTCACAGTCGCCTTCTTCTACGCTTTTCTACATGTGGCGCAGAGAGAAGAAGAAGTTTAAGGAGGAAAAGGGCCAAGCCATTTTAAGAAAGGTGCCTTTCAAAAACACCGTTGTCTTAATTAGGAACGATTTGTCGGTGATAGCCAAAGATTTTTGGGAGCTCACACATTTCTGAATTCAGGTAAGGTCGTACAAATTTTGATAAAGGACATCTTCTAGGACCTTCAAGATGCCCTGAGATGAAGGGAGTCTCCCGAGTGTTTTCCTGCTTCACCGGCATAGCTTATTTTTGCTACCCAGCTTCTAGGCTCACTGTGCTAGTTAATATTTGTCACAGAGATTAAAGTTCTACAACACATCTCATGTTAGGAACTAAGGATCCTGAAGGGCTTTTATGAGAGAAAAAGAAAGGAGAGCAGTCAGGGAGCCCACAGGAAATCCCTAACCAGACTCTTTCTCTCCAGAGCAAGGAAGGGTCCTACCAAAGATCTGGGTCTAGACTCCTGGGGCGAGCATCTGCATTTCTTTTGAGATACTTAACTATATAAGCTGAGGCAAAGAGATCTCCTCATAGAGGTTTCTTTCCCGCTTTTAGAGTACTGTATGAAAGGGGCAGTTTCTTTTTTTCTTTCTGTTTGTTTTTAATTGAGACAAGGTCTCACTCTGTACCCCAATATGGCTGTGTACACCAGGCTGGCCCTGAACTTGTGACTTTTCTTCCCATGCCCACACTGCCTGGATTACAGCCACGTACCATCACATATGGCAAGGAATGAGCTCTTAAAAATGAGGAACATACTGGGGAGGGAGAGATGAAAAGAATTAATTCTGTTAAAGATACGTTCTCTAGGAATTTGGTGCTCTGCCACATAACCATTGTGTATGAAATACAAGTCCCAGCCAGATGTGGTGGTACATACCAGAAATCCCAATACTCTGGAAGCTGAGGCAGGAGGGCAGCAAATTCAAGGTCATTCCGAGGTACACAGAGAATTTGATTCAGTAGAATAAAACACAAAGAAATCCAAAATGCCAACCTAGACTGCCACTAATGTGCCTGTACCTAAGAACTACTGCACATTGTCGCTTAGCGTTTAGTGCTCCTGTTATCAGGTCCTTCACGTCTTCCTCCTCCTTCCACTTCCCTTTTTTGAGATAGCAGCTTACTATGCAGTCCAAGCGAGCCTGGGATTCACAGGAATTCTCCCACAGCCTCCAAATAGCTGGGATTACAAGCACAGGCCGCTAACTTCTTAAGCAAAACGCCTATCTCAAAATCTGCTCTCAAATGTCTATGTTCATTCAACTTGGGATCTGTAAGAATTTTTCCAGTGCTGTGAAACTCGGACATGTCCCTCACAGATCTGGGGAACAACGGTACTGACTGCATCTTCAGAGCCAGCGCCTCTGAAACCGGAAATGTGAACAAAGCTGACTTAGTGCTAATACTTTCTCTTACTCCTATAAGAAAGAGGAAAGACTGCATTCGTTAGCTGTGATGTGAGAAACCACAGTAGAGGTTTTGTAAAGAGGAGCATTTGTGGCTTTTGCACAAGTTATTCCTAAACGAAGGCTGGGGACAGTGTATGCCACTTTTCAAAGTCGCATCTGGATTGGTGTTTCACTGAAATGGAGACCTTTGAGCAAGACCGGAAAGACGAAATCTATGTTTCATGACCTCGGCAGGAAAGAAAGAGTTGCATGGTGGAACATTCTAGAGCGGCAGGCTCAAACCATGGCCCGGAAGAACAGTAGGCCTTCTGGGGTAGGAGGGGGCCAGACAGGGAAAATCTAATGCCCAATAAGGTTTCTGATAGTTTTCCACTCTCACCCCCTCCCTACCTGCTCACCCACTTCTGCAGACCTCAGATACCACCTCTAGCCTAGCATGAGGGCTCGGATCAAATAGCCAGGAAAGGAGAAGGTAGAGGAAAGAAAGAACTTAAAAGATGCCAATTTTAGGAAGTCCAGAGCTTTTTGAACCGTAAAGTTACCTGCAAAAACACTGACTCTATATTGAGTGCCCAGCTGTCCTGATAGTGCCCCTAGGTGAGCCAGGCATGGAGACGTGGTCCTAGAAGAAGTCAATGCTGTTTCAGAAACTATCCAGACTGAGGTAAGAAAGAAATGAGAACTTTGCTACAGACACATACAAATACATGGCTCTTTGACAGACTAAGCTGACCCCTTTATGAGAAGCTGCCTTACAACCAAGAACCCCCTGACTGTCCCTCTTTCCACTTTCCCTTACATGCACAGAAAGGGGGTTTCCCTGAAATTTTCTTACCCCTCAAAGAAGGCCTCCAGTGGAAGGGAACACAATTGCCTTCCAGTCTCCTCTCTGAAATTCCATTTACCAGAACAGGCTAAAATCAGCACAGGAATGCCTAGAGAAAGTCACCATGTCTAGATAGACTTTATGTTGTCTCTTCTTTGTTTGAAATCATTTCCAAAGAGGATTATTTTCAAACTGTAGTCTGCGCACTGGACACACCCATTCCCTTTAAAAGCCAGCCATTGGCTGTGATCCCATTTCCTTCTCTTCCTATGAAGGCATTTGAGCCTCAACTGTCCTACCTGCTCTTTCTAGGCCCTTTCGAGTTTGAAATTTTGTGTGACTCCTGAAGAAGTGTGCAGATGAATGCATCTGTACACCCATTTTTCTGTGTTGGTCTGTGTTGTCAGTCTGCTGCAAGACGTTCAGCGATGGAGGGAAAAGTCCCTTGCTGACTGTGGCTGTCGCTAGCAAATAAGTGACCGAGGGGAGTAAAGAATGAAGTTATGCCATTTACGGAAAAGAGGGTGTCAGTGAAAGTACTCATATGCAGTTAAGCCAATCCAAGAAAGAGAACTATGTTTCCCTCATTTGCGGTTCCTGGATCTTATATAGCTGAATAAAATTTTATAAAGTACACAGCATTGTGTCCATATGATATGAAAACAGAAGTAGGGGACAAAAAAGCCCATCACAAGGGATGAGGGATAAAAAAAACCAGGAGGGTAGGGGGATTCAGGGGAAACTATACTCTCTATGCAACATGTGCATGTATGAAAGCTTGAAAATATTTTAGCAAAAGCAAAAAGAAACTGTAGATGGAGGTGATTGCAATGCTCTTTGCTGTATTTCTTGAGCTACTTTAGGCTCCATGGACTACATTAGGAATGTTTTTAAGTAGCCAGGTCTCCTAAACAGCATCAGGCTCAAGGAATTTCATGAATAAGTTATTTCCTTTCTGGCCACAAAGAAGCGACATACAGAAATTCTCACTTGTGTCTGTTTAATTTCCCTGTAAAATAACTTAGCTTTTAAAGAATAAACTCTAATGAACAAGCAAATAAGTTGTCATACCAGGAAGATACCTCTGTGCAAAATAAAAACCTTGCATAAAATGCCTCCTACAGAATGCTATCATTTGCACAAAGCATGCCAAAATAGCTGGGCATGCTGGTGCGTGCTGGTTTTTCTAAACTCATTTACTCTTTCATACATACATAGACATAGACGTGGACATAGACATATGTTATTCTTGATCAAAGTCAGCTTCATTATCGTCTCTTAGCCCATCCCATAAATTCTTTCATACGCTCAAGGAACAGATAATATTGATACTTTTCTAAATGTTCCAGAACAAAAATAAGAGACCATCCTAGTTTTAATTTCTCTGTGTCCATCTGTTTTCTTATTTTCTCTCTTTTTCATTCTTTTTTTCTTTCTTTTCCCTTCCCTTCTCCCTCCTCCCCCACAGCCAACTCTAACAATCTAACAAAGGACAGAAAAACGAAGATTCTGATTCATCTCACACATAAATAAATATTGAAAATCATCACAAAAGTATTAATGCTTTGAATCTGGCAGTACAGAATGCTCCTATACCTGCAGAGAGACAAAACCATCCGCATCAAGTAAGAATGGTTTAATATTTAAAAATCTACTAATCTAATTCATTTAACTAACAGAGTAAAAAGGGGGTATTATTGGGATGAATGGTGGCAAAGTCCAAGACATTCAGCACCAATTCCTGATGATGGGCGTGGAACACGTGCAATACCACTGTTCATCATTTCTAAGCCCTATTAATTAGCCACTTTAAGCTTACCATTTTACACTTCTGAACATCTCACTGTTTGCCCCCTTATTTCATTCACATTGTTCTTTCCCCTTTTATCTGTTTGAGACAGGGCCTCACGTAGTTCATAGTGGCTTCAAACTCATTGTGCAGCCAAAGATAACCTTGAATTTCTGATCCTCCTGCCTCTGCCTCCCAAGTGCTTGAATTACAGGTATACACCACCATGCCTAGTTTATAGTGTTCTGGAGGATGGACCCAGGGCTTCATGCATGCTGAGCAGACAGTCTACTAACTGAGCTACAACATGTCTAGTCTCTTTATTCATATTTTCAATAGGAGTAACAAACTGTACCTTCTCAGGATTGTAAGGTGTGCTGGTTGGTTGATTTTTTAAAATTTGTTTGTTTTTCTTTTTCATCAACTTGACACAAACTAAGGTCATCTGGGAAAAAAGAACCTCAACTGAGAAAATAGGCAAGTCTCTGGGGCATTTTTTAAATTAGTGATTTCTGTGAGTGGGTACAGTCCACTGAAGGTGATGCCACACTTAGGTACGTTGTCCTGGGCAGAAGAAAACAGGCTGAGAAAGACATGGGGAGCAAGCCAGTAGGCAACATCTCTGCTTCAGTTGTTCCTGCCTCCGGGTTCCTGACTTGAGTTAATGTCCTGACTTCCCTCAGTGATGAACTGTGACTTGGGAGTTGTAAGATGAAGTAAACCCCTTCCTCCCCTATGTTGGTTTTAGTCAGTGTTTAATCACAGCAATAAAAATAAAGTTATGCAGATTCAATAATAATCTACGGAGAGTGCTACCCCACAACATTCAGCTCTCCATCCACCTTATTTTCTAGCCCATGTAACATTCATTAATATTGCTGAGCACACTAAGACGGGTGATAGACTACAGTTTCATCAAGTCCCTATTTGCTTTCCATTTCGCCAGTGGCTATAGAGTCACCGAACTGCTGCTCTGGCTTGTTTATTCATATATGGTCTTACCAACCAAGTAACACTCTTCCTAATGATAAAGACAATGGGTTCCCTCAATGCTAACTTCTGGATCCCCTTAAAGTGTGATTATACTAATTGACTTATTTGGCTGTAGTAACTTACTGGTTCCTATGCTGATTTTCACACTACAATCACTTTAGGAGTTTCCTCAGATTTTCTTAATGGGCACAATAGAATTGTAAACTCATGTAGTAGTAGTTTGACTCCAGTTAGAAAAACTTCTACTAGCTGCTGCAGTTTGAATAGCATACCATAACTCTTGTTGACAGTCTGCATTGTGAGGTCCTGAGAGGGTAGGACTTTCATCTCACTATGGTATTTGGAGGCGGGGCATTTGAGAGGTAATTAAAATTCAGCGAGGCCAGTTTAACAGAACTGTGGCAGTATAAGAAACGGAGACCGATGGGTTTTCTGTTCACCTATTTGATGCCCTTATGCTCCTTGGGAGACAGTAGAGTCCAGCAGGAAGGCTCTTTCCAGGAGTTATTCCACACTTATCATGAGGCCTACCCAAGTCTCTGAGGACGGCACTGGAAAACATTATGAATTACAGAGCCAGCTATTATTATTTCCAATGCCCCCACTGTGGCCTCCCTGCCACCATGCTTTCTTTAGCATTTGTCTGTTTTTATCTTACCATTACCTTTGGTGATTGTGTTTGACCCAACCAGGTTGACTGTCCTTTTGAATCATTTAAAGCTATTTGCAGCCTTAATTACATCTCCAACCTTTACTCATATTTGCCTCATAATATAACTTATTCATAAGAGTGTTTTTCTGTTACTAGTTACTTCCTATAGGCAGGCAACTACATGTAATTATAGGAGGCATGAATGTGGATATGAGCGGGCAGGAATTTATGGGTCATCATAAAACTGTACTTATTATAATGGCTGTGTGAATAATCTCCTACTCCCTTGATAGATCATAAACTTCCCAAGGGCAGAGCCATGCCTGCTTTGTAAAATGAGTAAACAAAGAAATGGATAAAAATAAGAGATTGTGTATGCATATATCCATCTATATTGTATGCAATTCTAGGTAAACAAAATAACATGATTCCCTATGTTTTTTCAAACATCCTTGGTGTTATTTATTCCCCTTCTTCCTTCTCTTTCTCTCCTTTCCACATTTAAAGTCTCCCATTTTTTCCATTTCCCCTCCATAGTACCTGTGTCCTGCCATTACCCACTTTAGAAATACACCCAAGAACCCCCAACAACATTGTTGCCTGAACAAAGTCAATATGATGTCTACGCCAGTTGTCATGCCAATATGGACAAGGGAAATTTCCCATGGTCCCACCCTCAATGAAGAGCTGCAGATGGTCAGTGGCTCCTGAGAGAGGGAGACTCAGTTTCCTCCATGAAAAATTCCCACATTGATCATACAGTTCTAATCAGTCAGCGCTGTACATGTGCACATATGAGCAAACCTAAATAGACTCAGTAGGTTATATATGCATGTGTATGTGCAGGCACACACACAAATATATAGGCATACATGTATATTCATGAATTTTGGAGGAGGACCTGGGAGGAGTTGGAGATGGAAGGGTGGAGGTGATGTAGATTCAGTACTCATGCATGAGGGTCTTAAAAACTATTATTTTACTATTATTTTTAAAGAGAGAGAGAATAAGAACAAAATCTCTTTGCATATGTCTGTTTTGATTCACAGAAGGCTTAACATTATGCTAAAAATATTCCCAAGAATCCATAAAGTTTACGTTTGGGTGAGAATCCAGGCTGATAGCCCGCTGTGGTGCTTGTCACATTACCAGGGGCAATTGAGGGGTTGCCTGGCACCTCTGTTGACTTGGGCATTCTTACCACAGGATCTCCACACACCCATCTCCAGCTCCTTGCAAACACTCAGAACCCAACACCTGGGCACCATTTGATCTCGACTGTTTATGAAAAGATCAAGGGCATCCTGGGTGAGGTGAGTGGCGGGGTGTGTGTGTGTGTGTGTGAAGAAATGGTATCTAACGCCAAATGTAAGGACTTACAAAGATGAATATAATACTTCATCGCAAAGGCGTTGTTGCTAGTTTTTGATTTTTTTTGGCTTTGATGTATGAAATACCACAGTTACTATATATTCTTTAACAAATATCACTCTGTTGTTTGACCATTCATTAATCCCACTCCCCTTCCAGTGACCATGCCTCTGTTCTGAGACAGGAATCAGAATGGATTCAGTCCATATTTTTGTGGCACCTCTATTGACATATAATTCTCATATCATAAGATTCATCAATTTTAAGTAGAGAGTTCAATAATCCTTGGTGTGTGCACAGCTGTGCTGTCATGGTTAGCCCCTAATTCCAGAACATTTTCACCCCTCCCCAAAGAAACCTTATCTCCTTTTATCAGACTCATCTAATTTCCTCCCCATCCCCCATTCAGGTTGGATTGCAGCAAGATCACTGTCCCCAAATTTTCCCAGCCTAGTGTGAATACCCATGTGCATTCTTGGCCAGCTGTTTGATGGTACAAACCCCTCTTTCTGTGTCCCTATTTGTTAGACATAAAATGAAGGCTTTTGGATCACCAGAAAATACTTCATTCTTTTTTACTCCACCCACAAACCACTCTGTAAACAGGGTTTAGTTTAATTCAAAA